>APFE031686834.1:11387-197099 GCA_000404065.3 Pinus taeda
TGTGATCAGGAGATGTGTTCGGGAAGATGAAATGCCTGACATCCTCAAGACATGTCATGATGAACCTTGCGACGGACACTTTGCTGACAAGAGGACGGCCTATAAAATCCTTTCTTTAGGATATTATTGGCCTTCTCTCTTTAAAGATGCAAAACAATATGTCAGAAGATGTGACAGCTGCCAGAGAGTTGGGAGACCAACTCTTTCAAATGAAATTCCATTACAACCACAGGTTCTCATCAAACCCTTTGAAAATGGGCTTTAGATTTCATTGGACCAATTAATCCACCATCTAGAAAAAAGAAATATATATTGGTTTGCACTGATTATGTCACTAAATGGGTAGAAGCATTGCGTTCTGCCACTGAAAATTCAGTTGTTCAATTTCTTTTTGAGGATATTTTTACTCGTTTTGGTGTCCCAAGAGAAATTGTGACAAATCAGGGAAGTCAATTTACATCTAACTTGATGGAGAAGCTGATGGAAGAATATAAAATTAAAGCAAAATAGAAAAATCTACTCCTTACCAATCCTCAAAGCATAATGGTCAAGTGGAATCTACCAAATAAAGTTTCATTTGAGAACATCATCACAAGATTTGTCATCTGTCCATAGAAGAGATGGGCAGGAAAGCTTCCTGAACCTTATGGGCCTACAGAGACTAACACAACAGGACATTTCTCCCTATGCAAACTTGTTTATGGAAAGAAGTCTTGCTCCCCATTTGAGTTTCAGTCAGACCTTCAAAGGATGGCAGTTCAGTTGGGGGATGAATCTATCAGGAAGCCCAAAAGCACAGAATGGAGCAGCGTTGAATGAGCTAGATGAGACTTCAGACAAGATGCAATCCTAAGAACTGATTCTTAGTTCAACATCAAAGAGCTAAAGTGGCCATGACAGATAATTGAAAGAGAGAAAAGTTTTCAAGAAGGAGATTGCGGCCTTACTGTTTGATTCCAATGTTTAAAGCTTCAAAGGAAAGTTTCAGACTCATTTTGGCTTGGGCCATATGAGATTGATAAAGTCTTTGACAATGGAGCGGTAAGAATCAAGACCATTGATGAATCTCAGACTCCTCTTATTGTGAATGGCCACTGACTAAAAGTTTATCATAAGCCACTTTCCAGAGAAGAGTTTGTCAAAATATTCCAAGAGAATTCTGCAATAAGGCTGGTGGAGAAGAATCTTTCTCCCCCATCAGCCTAATCTTGGTTTCTTGTGGTTTTCTTAAAAAAAAAAAAGAAAAAGAAAAAAATGTATAAGCCTGAAAACCAATCATGGATTGGCAGTCTTATACAGAAAATATGGAGTGAAAATCAGGGGCACCTGACACTCTATATTTTCCAAAACAATTCTCTCCTCTCATGTTCTTTCCATCTTCATTCCATCTCATTCACTCATTCCATTTCACTCCATTTCCATTTCATTTTCATCATCATTCTCACTCCATTCTCACTCCATTTTCACTCCATTTCCATTTCATTTTTATCATCATTCTCACTCCATTCTCACTCCATTTTCATTACATTCCATTTCATCAATAAAGTCCCCTTTTCAGGACTATTTTTCATTCAGCTATTTTCCTCTAAACTATCTTTGTGCAGATCAGGGGGTGTTGTTTCAGTTTCCGCAGTTGGCCACCGTTTCCGCAGCTGGAACCTGTTTCCGCAGCTAGAAACGATTTCTGCAGCCAGCATCACTCTGTTTCAAAATAAAATCAACTGATAGTGCCAAAACCATGCAATGCAGGTGTACGTGAGCTAAGGACATGGGGCATCATCAAAATATCAAAAAGGAGCAACTGGTTACAAATTTTAAGCAAAGAATGACAAGTGTCCAAAGGTATGATCAAAACTCTCTATCAAACAGCACTTCAAGTCATCATTATGTATAGTTATTAACCCATGATCGGTTCTTCTATGTGCAATGATTTAATTAACCACCCACTACCATTCCTATTCCGTAATACCATCCCGTACACCTTGCATTCACTCTCCCTAACGGTCTTATGATTACCCGAGTTCAAACTCAAAAATGACTCTACTTCTATTTATGACTCATACTCCTAAGACGTGACCTATTGTATTACGGCTCTTACAAGCCATAATTCCCGCAGCCGTCTACTTGAGACATGTAAACCTCACATGGAGTCACCTAAAACTTGGGAAAATCAATACGTTACTCCACTCATGCCATAATAATCCCCGCATATACTCATGTTCATTCCATAAGATCGATCACGGTCACCCCTCCTCACTTGTTGTTCTTCCTGTGATCCGAGCATTCCCTCTGTTTCCAACTGCAGTCAATACGCTTTTCTTAATGCTGTGACTACAGCCACTACAGCCATTCTAAACCCCAATTATAGCTGCTATAGTCTCTCCTAAAAACTCTGTGACAGTATCTTTCTTCCTTAACCCTCATACGTAGATAAAAACCCTTAATGAATTTAAGGCCGAGAATGGGAAAACTACTGAGAGCCAAGCCGGAAGGATCAAAGTACTTGGAAGGTTATCCCCAAGTCAAGGAGTTGTTAAAGAAAGCCAAATGGCTCCAATTTATTAAAAAATTCAAAGGGTATAATAAGGAAGTGACTAAAACCTTTGCAAGGTCCTTTAACGGACAGACAGTAGAGGTGGGAGACTTAAAGTTTGCGGTAACCGAGGCCACAATTGCAGCTACTACAAGCCTACCTCTAGACGGAGAAAGATGGTTCAAAAATAGGAGCGTAGATGACCAAATCTGGAGAACAATGCTGCGCAATCAAGGTATGGATACCACAATTTTCACCCGAGGTATCCCTGTCAATGTATTGAAAGAAGAATGGTCTGGTTTATTGTTGGTTATACAGAAATTTATTACATGTGAGGGCCATTTTGGCTCCATGTACATGTACCATGTGAGGTTAATGATGAATTTTATAGATGGACATGTTATCAATTTACCACATTTTCTATTAGCAAGTTTAAAGAAAATGAGTGTCACGGTTCAAAAGCATGTAGGAAACATTGAGCCACATCTCTATCATCACGGGCTCATAAGAATTCTGATTGAGGAGCAGTTAAAGAAATCTAAGGATACTTGGGATCAATTTCTAACAAGGAACTACTTCCAAGAGCTAGTTGAAGCCTCTGGAAGTAGTCCATCAAAAATCCCAAGAAAAAGTAGGAGGAGGGATAAAAATGCTACAGCCCAAGACTCCCCTCTTGAAGAAATTGAAGATACTACACAAAAAGAGGAAGAAGACCATCCCAAGAACAAGAAACAAAAGAAGGAGAAGGGCAAAGTAATCACTCAAGAAATCTCTCCATCACCTGAAAAATCATTGGAAGAGGACTACCAGCCTTTGTCAGAAAGGCTAGAGGATCTCAAAGCTGCTGCCTTGGCCAAGAAACAGCAGAAAGGGAAACAAAGTGCATAGAAGACAGTTGTGAATTCATCCTTGAGAAGAAGCTCCCGGTTAAAAGTAAAATGGAAGAAAACAAAGGGAGATCAGTCCCACATTATTGACTTAAGTGAAGAAATACTTGAGAAATCACCAGAACAGCTAAGCCTTGACATAAGCCCTCCACAAGAGGAAAGTCCTTTTTGGCAAGAAGGAGCAGGCAGTCCTCCTCCAAAAGATTTTGAGTTCAAACAAAGAAAATCACCTGATGTGGATCCTAACCAGCAGGAGGTGTACAATTACCTGGAATCTCTAGAGCAATCAGCTGCAGGACCCAGCACTTCTTTGCCACTTGATGCACAGGTTCAGTCTCTAAAACAAGAAGTGTTTGAACTGGAAGTCCTAAATAGACACATAATATAAGAAAATGAAACACTCAAAGAGCAAGTTAAAGTGGACAAAATGGTCCATGATAATACCATGCTCCATTTAGGACTGTGGCAGAAGAAGAATAGAATACTGAGAAAGAGATGCAAGAAGCTAAGCAGGGCTCTAATTAGTCTCAAGTTTAAATGTCTGGTTAGAAAACCAAGGATGATGATGTCGATGGCATCAAGGAAAAAGAAAAGAGGACTAGATGTCCTTGCAGAGGCCTTGGAGCATGTAGATTAAAAGGGAAATCACACAGTTTTGGTTGCATGAGGACATGCAACACCTTCACAGTGGGGTTATGTTGAGCCTCAACCTTGCACCTTCCTACACACCCTCTTAACCCTCATACTCCACTCACTTCACTCATCCAGTGGTTGAATCATTGCATTATAGTTTTAAAAGGACTGTTTATATGGTTTTCTAACTATACTGATGTCTGTTGTTTGGTTTAGTCTTTTGTTCATGCAGCTGCGGAAACTTGTCAATTTCCGCAGCCAGCACAGGTTTCCGCAGCCCGCATAGGATTCCGCAGCCATTTTGTTAAAGGCTGTGCTCCAGGTGTCCTCTGAAGGAACGGGCCATATGGGCAAGCTCCAGATGGCATGTACATGGACCGTGTCCCTTTGAACCGGCCAAATCATCATTTTGAAGCCGCGGTCAACCTAAGTCAAAGAAGTGGCCAACCGAAGAGTCCAGCGGTGGCACGTTACTGTTAAAGGCACGTGAATGATACGTGGCCTAGCTCCCAGCTCACGGAGGCTCCAGCGCACCTGAGGATCATTTTTGAACAATGAATCTAACAACCCACCACTCCAGGATTTAAGAAGCATAACGACAGTTAACTAGATCTCGGCTCATGAGATCTACGTGTCCATGGCACGCAGTTAATTGCCTAAGTAGTTGATTAGTTAACTGTAGGACTTTTACATTATAAATAACGCGTTTTCAAACGCTGTAAAGAGACTTTTGATGCATAGAATTTCTGAGCTATTATGTAATTTCTGCACGCTGTTGGTTATACCACCCCACTATTTTACATGTTGCTGATTTGAATACATGAGTAGACCTTTCTAAAGATAGTTTTGTGATCATTTGATTGGCTGAAGTGGCAGAGGGCCCCTGCATACTGAAGCCCTGTAAAGTATTTGTTTAGTTTCTTCATTCTTTTATTTTGTCATTAGTTTGTACATAAGATGTTTTGCTTTATGATTTCTGCTGTTTATATCTTTGTCTTTATAAACTGATCAGTGTTTTTTGCAGGTCCTTTTAGGCAGCCCGGGCAATCTTTTATTTTCTTTAATAACTTTTGGCATATGTGATCATCTTGTCCTGCCTGCTAACCTTTATTTTCTACAATTTACATTCAACATTGTCCTTTTCCAATTGTTATTTGTTTATTTCTTTTTCTGCTAAATTAGATGTCATACTACTTAATAATTTTATGATTTCTTTCTGTGGTCAATGACTATATCAGCAGGAGATCAGAAGATCACTAATGGTGGTGTGATTTAAGTGTCATATTACTTACTCATAGTTGTTTTCCATAAAGTAGATTGAGCTAAATGGTAAAAAAAATAAAGGAGTCTAAGTACCGTGATTAATTTCTTTTTATATTTAGTTATCATATTGCTTGTTATGTTCATAATTACTTCCCCAAGGTAGATTGAGCTAAGGGGTAAAGGATTTGAAGAATCTGTTGTAGCTCTGATACCACTTGTTGTAGCTCTGATACCACTTGTTCTAGATCTAAACCGGAAATATTATGATAATAGAAAAAACCCAAGAATAACAAGATCTGAATATATAGAAATGATTCTTTATTGATCAAACCCTTAAGGTAGGGCAACACCATACATTCACTCCTTAAGGAAGGAGAATACTCCACAAGCCATATGCCTGTTCATACAGGAATACTTCTCTTCATATCTCTCCATGTGGAGTCTCTAGCCTCTATATAGGCCTCATACATACAATACCATGCATCATTACCATGGTTTCCTCATACCATCAACTAATAGCATGGGCCCATTACATTATTACTAACTACTTGTGGTCCCTTACATGACATGGGTTAACCACCTTATTTATTACTATGGCCCATCCCATTATTACATTATTACCTTGGATACCTCCCTCGGTACCCCATATTACCCCCCTAGGTATATTACATGAACTCAACAACCATGATGCCAACAATGCAGAATGTGTGTGAAGGCTAATGCTCCCCCCTGAACTTGTGATACTTGTGCATTGTCAACAAGTCATTCATCAAGGCATCCTTGTCAGTCAGATAAAAATCAATGAACAAAGCATATTGTCATACTGTAATCATCAATATTTGATAGAGAACCCATATCAGATTCTGTCCCACTATTTTTTTTGTTAGAAAAACATATACGCTTCTTCAGCCACAGAAACTCGTGCGTATACGCAACTATACTTCATGAAAAACATGTATAATAACCTTCCTCTGAAAGTTATATTTAACAACAGGATGATACAACAACTACTCCCAACTTTTGTTTGAGATATTCAAATGTTTCTCTGGCAAGCGGTTTAGTGAATATATCAGCAACTTGTTCTTTGGAGGGAACATACTCCAATTTGACATTTTGTTCAAGCACTTGTTATCGTAGAAAATGGTACTTAATGGGTATGTGCTTGGTCTTGGAGTGCATGATAGGATTTTTGAAAATACTGATGGCACTTGTATTATCACATAGAATGGAGATGAGTGGAGTACATGTGATCTGAATGTCTTACAATGTTTGCATCATCCAAAGTAGTTGTGTAGCAGGATGCAGCAGCGACATACTCTGCTTCAGCTGTAGATAAGGCAATTGAAATTTGTTTCTTTTTGAACCAAGACACCAACCATGAACACATATAGAATGATCCTCCACTAGTACTCTTTCGATTATCAACATTTCCTACCCAATCTGCATCTGTATATGCATGAAGAGTAAGGTTCGTATCTTTAAGATACCATAGTCCAAAGTCCTGAGGTCCTTGAAGATATTTGAAAATTCTTTTGACTTCCTAGACATGTGATTCCTTTGGATTTTCTTGGAACCTTCCAACAATTCCTACTGCATGCATGATATCAAGTCTGGTACCTGTTAAATAAAGCAAACTTTCAATCATAGACCTGTAAGTTGGTTGATTTATTGCTGGTGATTCATCGTTAGAACTAAGACTGCATCATGTTACCATTGGAGTACATACTATTTTAGAATCTTCCATTCCATACTTCTTCAATATCTGGTTTGTGAAAGAAAGATACCATCTTTTGTTTGTTGTACTTGTATCCCAAAAAAATAAGTAAGTTCACCAAGTAAGGACATTTCAAATTCTTGCTGCATTACTAAAGAAAAATTATGGCTCATGGATTCTTCCTTTCTACCAAAGATGATACCATCAACATAAACAACAACAATTAACAGTTTATCATTTTCAATCTTTGTGTATAAATTGCTATCTGCAAAACCTTTTGTGAAACCTTGTCGTAGTAGATATTTGTCAAGGCGATAGTACCAAGCCCTTGGAGCCTGTTTTAGACCATAGAGATCCTTTTTGAGCTTGCATACGAGTTTTGCATCATTTCCAAGAATGAATCCTTCTTGTTGTTCAATATAAACTTCTTCTTCTAAATCTCCATTAAGAAACATTGATTTTACATCCATTTGATATACTTTGAATTTTTGAAAACTAGAGAGAGCAATATGGCTTCAACTCTGGCAATAGGTGCAAAAGTTTCTTCAAAATATATACCTTCTTGTTGAGCATACCCTTTATAGACAAGTCTTTCCTTGTTTCTAATAACTTCTCCATTTCCATTCAGATTATTCTTAAATATCCATTTTGTTCCTATAACATTTTTATCATGAGGTCTAGGAACTAATTCCCAAGTATCATTCTTTTCAATTTGGTCGAGTTCTTCATCCATGGCCTTGACCCAACATTCATCTTTGCAGGCTTCAGTTACATTCTGAGGTTCGGTGGAGGATAGTAATGCTAGATAACTTGAGGTCCCTGTAAGAGTTCTTCTTGTTTGAACACCAACCCCTTTTTCTCCTAGAATTTGAGATTTTGGATTATTCTTCTAAAGGTACCTGGATGGAGACTTTTCCCGTTATGTTGTATCTTCTTCTGGTGCTTCATTGGTTTCTTCTTCTATATCATTTTGATTTGATGCAGGAAAGCATTCCCCATCTTCCTCACTGTCATATTCATCTGTTGATTTCATTTGTTCCAGATTTCTGCATGCTTCATCAATTACAACATCAATGCTTACAACAATTTTCCAAAGTCTTTTATTATAACATTTGAATCCTTTACTTTTGGATGAATAACCAAGAAGAATTCCTTCGTCTGCTCTGGGTTTGAACTTACCAAGATTTTCATCAATCCTTTTGATGAAACATTTTCTTCCAAACACTCTAAAGTGTTTTACAGTAGGAGGCATACCATGCCAAAGTTCATATGGATTTTGATTGATATTTACTCGAACATTTGCTTTGTTGAGAATAGTCACGACAACAAATGTAGCTTCACCCCAAAAGGTTGTGCGAGTTCTAGATTCATCAAGCATTTCTTGAGCCATTTGTTGAACTATTATGTTCATTATTTCCGCCATGCCATTTTTCTGAGGAGTTCTTATGACAAAGAATTGCCTCTTTATTCCATGTTCTTCACAAAAGTCAAAGAATTCATCTGATATGAATTCTCCCCCTCGATCAGATCTGAGACATTTGATTTTTTGATCTGATTCATTTTTAACTAAAGCTTTGAAGACTTTAAACTTTTCAAATGCTTCATCTTTATGCTTTAGTGGACCTATCCAACACATCCTATAAAAATCATAAATAAATAAAATAAAGTATTCTTCTCCACGAGGTGACTTTTTCCTTGTTGGTCCACATAAATCAGTCTGGATGAGTTCAAGAGGCTTACTTGTTGATCCTTCTTTTTCATTGAAGTGAACTCTACTTTGCTTACTGACTTGACATTGTTTGCTTATGGTATTTTCTAGGATGTTGATATCTGGAAGATCACAAACTACCTTGAGTCTGCATGCTTTTCTTATTTGAGAAAAGCTTAGATGTCCCAATCTTCTATGCCATAGCCAATTTTCATATGTTTTTCTTAGATAGCATTGTTGTTGTCCTCCTTTGAGTATGTATAAGTTGTTTGGAGTTTTTGTACCTTTGATTATGGTCTTTCCTCTATCAATCTCATGAACCACACATTTGTTTGATCGGAACACAACTTCATTTCCTTGATCACACATTTGACTGACACTCAACAAGTTATGATTTAAACCATCTACATACATGACATTTCCAGGTTTAACCTTTTATTTCAAGAAGACAGAACATTTTCCTTTAATGACAGTTGGAGTGTCATTTCCAAATGAGACATTCTTTTCCTTTTCTAAAGCATTATATGAATGAAGTTTCTCTTATCACATGTCATGTGTTTGGAGCATCCTTGTCAATGTACCACTAATTTTCTTTTCCTTCTACATATAGAGCTATGCCACATCTTTCTGATTGAGATTCCTTCTTTCTCCATATCTTTCGATTTAATGATGTTTTCTCCTTTTGAAGTGATGGCCAAAATTTTCTCCTGCATTCAAATTCTTCATGACCAAAGTTGTTACAAATCGAACATTCTACTTCATTTTCAAGGGGAGAAAAGTTATTATAGGAAATTTTCTTGATTCCTGTTACACTCCTTTGATTTCGTGCTTCTCTAGTCATGATGGTTTTGTAAGCAACACATTGAGTAGCCTCATGCCCAAAGTAATGACATGAAAAAAATTTCCCATTAAAGAAGTTTCTGTGATCATAGAATCTTTTGGCATTGTTTACCTGTTGGTTGAAGCTTCTATTGTTATTCATCCTTGGAGTAAATTGAGTATGATTTACCTGATGAGTAATTTTAGGCCTTTGTTGACAATTGAAATACTATTCATTGGTCTTTTCTGCATCAAGATAGCTTTTGGTGAAGGCTGGCATCTTCTGTGATTGAGATGATTCTTCAGTATATCCAAGACCTTTCTTTATCAGAGGAGAACACTGAACTTTGATGATTTCATTTAAAGTCTCTGATCCTTTAGCAAATCTAAGATTAATATATCTTGTCTTCTCAAGTTCTTTTCTTAGATGCACAATTTCACATTCTAGATTTTCATTGTGTTTTTCTCTTTCAGTGAGTTGGTGTGTCAACGTATCTCTGACCATATTCTTTTATTCTAAACAGATTTTGAGTTTAGTGATTTCTTCAAGAAATTCTTCTTCTTCTAAGGCATCCAAAAAATCATCATTGTCATAATCCATGAGTAGTTTATAATCTTGTTCAGTTTCATCTTCATCACTATTAAATAAGCCATCACTATCTTCATGCGTATAGTAACTCCTTCTATTCACAACCTGTTTTCTATTGCCTTTTACATGTTCCTTTCCCTTTTCATATTTATCTTTATGAGTACACATGGCAGCATAATGACCGACTCTACCACAAGCAAAGCATTTGAAAGGTAGCTTACCTTTGAATCTTTCGGAAGCCCGTTGAATCTTCTTGACAAATTTTACCTCATATTCTTCTTCTGAAATGTGTCATGATTAATTGTTTCTTCCTTTTCTTTTCCCTTTATTGACGCTTTAAAAGCAGATTCTCTCATATCTGATGGACCTCCTTTTCTCATTTCAAAGGGAGTTAGGATTCCATGGATTTGAGTCACAGTAATAGTTTGAATATCTTGTTTTTCTTCTATGGCAGACGCTTTTGACTCAAATTTAGAAGACAAATATCTCAATATTTTCTCAACTAAAGTAGATTCCTTTATCTCTTCACCCAGATTCTTCATACAATTAACAATCTCATCTATACGTAAAATGTAACTAGCAACACTCTCATCACTATGCATCTTAAGAGTTTCATATTGAATTTTAAGAGTTTGAAGCTTAGCATGTTTTACCTGAGAGTCTCCTTCGTAGCTCTGAATGATTTTATCCCATATCTCTTTGTCTAACTTGAGCTACATGACTTTGACAAATTTTGATTATGACAGACTTCCCAATAATGTATTGTTATATACCTAGGGGGGTGATATGGGGTACCGAGGGAGGTACCCAAGGTAATAATGTAATAATGGGATGGGCCATAGTAATAAATAAGGTGGTTAACCCATGTCATGTAAGGGACCACAAGTAGTTAATAATAATGTAAGGGGCCCATGGTATTAGTTGATGGTATGAGGAAACCATGGTAATGATTCATGGTATTGTATGTATGAGGCCTATATAGAGGCTAGAGACTCCACATGGAGAGATATGAAGAGAAGTATTCTTGTATGAATGGGTTGTGGAGTGTGCTCCTTCCTTAAGGAGTGAATGTATGGTGTTGCCCTACCTTAAGGGTTTGATCAATAAAGAATCATTTCTATCTATTTCTATCTTATTTCTTGGGTCTATTTGTATAATCTTATACTTTCTTATCAGATCTATAATACTCTTGGGTTAGATATACAACATGTATTGACAACTTTGGCATTCGTTTTGTATAACTTCTTACCTGCAGAGTCTGTAGGAATCACTGCTAGAAATTGATATCCTCCTTCCACAATTTCCCAAACATCGGCTCCAAGAGATTGTAGATAGGCTCTAGTTCTTATTTTCCAATATACCAAGTTTCTTCCATTGAATATTGGTGGTTTGATAGATCCCATGCCTTCGTGATTATTCATCTTGAAAGATCTTTCGTCAAGTGATTAAGCTTCTTCTAAAGGACTGACGTTGATACCAATTGTTGGAAATAACACTCGGAGGGGTGTGAATCAGTATTATCATATCAATAATTTTTCATTTTCCAAACTGATTTATATACGCTACTTCTGTGAAGTGAACTAGCGTGTAAACTCTACTGTGATTAGAGAAACTAGTGTATACCCAGAGAACTTGTGATTTAGTCAATATATCATGTGTTGATGTTTAACCAGTGCATCAGTAACTTATTAAATACTGCGGTAAAAATAGAATAAACCATCACACATAAGCAACACAAATGAACACCAAGATTTAAGGTGGAAACCCAATGTGGGTGAAAACCACCTGCTGCTGTCATCTCTGTCTTCTTTTAATAATAAGAAAATTTGTTTACAATCTTGTACTGGTGTAGACTCATACCAATACACAAGCACTCACCTTTAGAAGGCTACAACCTTCTCTCATTTTCCAATATACCAAGTTGCTCCCATTGAATATTGGTCGTCTAATAAATCCCATGCCTTCATGATTATTCATATTGAAATATCTTCCTTCAAGCGATCAATCTTCTTCTGAAGGACCGACGCCGATACCAATTGTTGGAAATAATACTGAGAGGGGTTCTGAATCAGTATTATCATATCAATAATTTTTCATTTCCCAAACATATTTATATACGCTACTTCTATGAAGTGAACTAGCGTGTACATGCTACTGTGATTAGAGAAACCAATGTATACCTAGAGAACTTGTGATTTAGTCAATTTATCATGTGTTTATCTTTAACCAATACATCAATAACTTATTAAATAGTGTAGTAAAAATGTAACAAACCATCACACATAAGCAACACAAATTAACACCAATATTTAAGGTGGAAACCCAATGTGGGTGAAAACCACCTGCTGATGTACTCTCTGTCTTATTTTAATAATAATAAATTTTGTTTAAAATCTTGTACTAGTGCAGACTCATACCAGTACGTAGGCACTCACCTGCAGAAGGCTACAACCTTCTCTCATTTTCCAGCTTCCACTGGAAGGGAGCTACAACCCTCTAGCTCTTGTACTAGCCAATGTGTTTACTAGTATGTAGACACTGGCCTACAAAAGGCTACGACCTTCTCTCTTTCTCCAGGGACAATGTTTGATAAATTTTCAGACTGGATGCTCCTGTTACACAACAATATTTATGAAGGCCTTGTTTCATCAAATTTTCATATTGGACCCATCAGAACTTTCAAACTGCATCAACCAATAATCAGTTAATCTGAACAATCAAATTATTGTGACCAGAACATTGTGATGAACCTAGAAACCTACAACATCATTCAGAACCAGTTGTAACCTCAAAAATCATACATCATAATATATACGCTACTTTAATGAACCCAACTTGCATGTATACACCACTTCCTTTAATCAAACCTACGTAAACCTTCAAAACTTCTGAATCAAGTTTGTACCAACCAACAATATACTTGAACATCTACTGTCAATTTACAGAGCTTTACACAAGCAGTAGCAGAGATCACCCTTCTCACTTATACAATCAATCAATCAGATACAAAACTCCTTATGCATTCAGTTTTACATTGAAATATAAGAAGACTTCATTGACAAATAGCAGTAAAACAACAGAACTTGTCAGAGAGATCAGTTAGATTTGAAGGATAGGCTTTTCCTTTGTATATGCTACTTGGAAGAGTAGAACTTGCATGTACACGTGCTTTTATGGAGATAAACCAGTGTATAGATCTGAAAATATTAACTCATAACTTAGTTGTTATTTCAGACTACAAACAAACCTAGATCATGACATTTAAAGAATAAAACAGGTGTACATAATCAAATCTAGCCCAACCAATATCAGATCATTCAATGATAAGTCATTTCAGGTCTCATGATCCTGATCCAACATTGAATTCAAGGTGCACAAAATATTTCACATCAAATCACAAACATAGCCCCTACAACATAATATATACTTTAGATAGAAGTATTCCTTAGAAACCCTTTCACTTGCACACCTTGGCCTTATGATATTCTCCTCCTTATATAGTTTTAGGCCTTTCTCAATACCTTAGATCAAAACCACTTAGGACCCATGGTATTCTTGGACGGTATCAAACGGTCGTTACTCCACTCAAAATTGTGGGTTAATACCATGGTATTGACCCCTGGTATTGTCATCTCTTAAATTTCCTTGATTTTCCAACATATATGCACTTTTCTTCTTGTGAAAGTGTGTGTATACATATACGCTCTTTTTATTCTATGAACCAACGTGTATACATTGTTTTGACTAGGTGGACCTGTGTATACATTTTAAACTACTTTTCACCATCCTTTACCTTCAACTTCTTCATTTTGATTAGTAGACTATAGTTCCACCTTCCTGTTTTTCTATACCAACGCCCTTTTACATCTGAATAGGCCTGTTACCCTATGGGTTGACTTTCATCAAAACTGAACTGACTAGTGAGTGAGTTGCCATCAATGAAAACACTTGTATCACAATGCCAATGTATATATATATATATATATATATATGTTGGCATTATGAAATCATGATCCCTGAGGACCCTGTCACACAATGACATATATCCATACATGTATACATATATAGACCAACAAAATCATCATCACAACATAATTACCATATATCATAATATCAAGATTAAGAGAACTTCCTTTATTAATGCAAAACATTGAGAACAACAATTCCATCATAGCCAAGGCACTTAATGCCTCAAATCCATCTACTTTTCCTTTCTTGTCACCTTTCTCATGAATTTTCTGCCACCATCCATTTATCCCAATGGACCCAACCAATCCAACTAGTTGTAATGTTCTTGCCTTTAGGTGCCCTTTATTCATGCATCGAGCTTCATCTAGGTCCTACATTACTTGTTGAGTTTCATTCAGCTCCGTAGGAGCTCCATTAACTTTCCTATTTTCCCAACAAATTCCCAAGACCCTTAAAACATAAAAGGTAAGAACAAGAAACAAACAAGAAGAAGACCATGAAAAACCAACAACAATATGACACCATAAACAAAGTAGCATGGCAATACACTAGACATAAACATGAATGAAATCAAGTGCAAACAAATCACAAAGCATAAAAATCATAAACTTTCAACCGACTCCATGACTCAATCAGCATGGGTTCCGAAAGCTTCCAAGGGAAATATCAACCCAAGCCTTCTTCACAATTTCATGGCAGCCTCTTTTTCCAGGCAATCCAATGCATCATACTCCCATAAACACATAACTATCGGTACATAAATAAGCATAACAATATACTGATTACCTTACCTTGTTGTACCCAAAACAATGTCCTATAACTAAACACATACATATATCATCTCTCAACGAACTCCAATTCCTTAACGAATCCTACCATAATTGAAAACCAAATGTTATACCTGTCAAATACATTTTCATAAATATAGCACATATCCACATAATGTTAGACAAAATCAAGGTTAAGAATAATTCTTGCACACAAAGCACTCACTTGTTTTCAATTGTGGTTCCCAAACATAGCCAAAGGAATTCTCATTGAATTCCTTTCTTTTAAATTTTCCCTTGTTGCAATTGAGTCTTATTATGCGCTATCACATCACCTAGGTTGTTAGTTATATAAATAAATCAATTGCTACCTTGTCATGCTAATACCAAGCATGTTGACTTGCAACTATTCACACATGTTTGTCACATCCTCCAAATATCAATACATTGTGTCCATTAATTTGAAATCAACATTTACCAAGACTAATAGTCATGTCATAATGAACTCATAGTCATTAGTCATAATACTACAACTAGCACCCACTTGCCCTCAAGTGCATATCAGTTGTCTCAACACATAATGTGTTAGTAAAACCATCTTAAAACAAGATAATTCCTTCATGTGGTCTTATAGACACATACTCATATCATACAATTAATCAAACATTCAAACAACTTGTAACATACCCTATTAGAAAAACCAAGTAGATGACATAATCAAACTCATACCTCAATATCTTAACCATATCCATTTTCACATGACGATATATATTAATGCGATAAATATAACATCAAGATCTTAAATGCAATGACCATAATCATCATGTGTACGAGCTAAACACATATAACAACAAGTTAACTACCATGCATAACTAACCAACACACGTGCTTATGAACATACTGATCAACTAGAATCTATCATGCATGTATCCATAACAACAATAGAATGATATGCATGTATATAACCATAATGCATATAGAAACCATTAACCATCATACCTTCATGCCCAACATACAACTTTGTATGATGATTTGATCTTACCATGAGTTATAGTGCTACAACCTCACTCTAATAATCTGCATCTCCTACTCCATCTCATCCAACATATCAGCATCATAACATACCAACAACAACATGATGACACAAACTACATAATGACCACCAAGATATGTTTCTAACCTACTATGAATGGATCGCCATAACCATAACAATGCATGCATACAAACATGCATCTAGGCCATCCAATCCAAGTATTTGAACCATGCTCTAATACCAATATGTAACCACCCTTCCCACATTTACCCAATTTCATTGGCCTGTCAGGGTAAATATGAGAGAAAGAGTTACTATGACATGACACGACCTCCTAGATCCAATTAAGTAAGTGGGGTCGATTGTTGATGAAAAACTGACAACTCACCGCATCCTACATGGGCTACAAGTCATTCATAGGTTGAACAACCACCATAGGTGGAAAATCCCTAAGCTAGACCTCCTTTTCTCAACCCTGGTACCACAACTACACCAACATAAAGGCATCCATGTGGTTGGGAGCCTCCAACATGCACAACACTACATCCACGTGGTTGGAATCCACTCTCTAGTTCAGAGGGTGTGGTCCCGGATTCCAAGCCTAAATTCCAGGCCAGCCTCCAAACCACTGCCCAAAACTCAGTGAGACTTTCTAGAATTATAAATGACATCAATTAAAATCCATTCGTACAAAACTTGATCAAATACTTGACCTAACAAGTTCCAACCATGACATTCATTTCATCAAACAGATGGTGAACAGGTAAACTATATGTTATGAATGCATATCTAAACATAGGGGTATAAAATATATCTGATATTCACCAAGAAGGTTTAATGCCCTCTCATAATATATAAAATAACATTTTTTAGCCCATGCATTCATTAACCATTCATAAACCAATCAAAATATAAGAAACATATAACCAACAAATGAACAACATATAAACCATGATAGAAAAACCATCAAAGCCACATAATCTCAAGTACAAGTACTCATAAAATACAATAGGGAAAATAGCTTTTATTAATATATACAAAAGCCAACCAAGTCAAGGACTTACATGTACCACCCGACCATGGATTGGGCTAACAAAAATCTCTCTTTCAACCAATCAACCCTACATCATATTCCAAACATGAATGTGGGATCTCATGGAATAAACCGAGAAAAACCATACCAGGGCTTCCAAAGGCCAAACCACCTAAACCCTCAATCAGTGATTCTACCTCACAATCAGACATCACTAACACCAACCATATCATTCTCTATCCATTTTTCCAAGGCTCCAGGAACTAGTAACTCAACCCACAACCTTCCAAGGCTCTAGATCATTTGTCCAAACCGACTCCAAGACTAGCAACTCAACCCACCAAGGGCTCTAGAGAATTTTTTGAACCTAGTCTCTAGGACTAGTAACTCAACCCAAGATGTTTTAGAGCTTCCAAACTATTTCTTCCAACCCACAACCATAACGAATTATGAGCTCCAACCAAAATACAATCAAGTAGAAAACAAACCCACAACACCATGGATATCTAGGAAATGGAAAGGCAAAGTTAAAACCAATGTTAATCCAAGAAATCCTCCATGCCAATGATAGAACATAACTAGATAATCACATGCATATATCATGCATCCATAAATAAACAAGGAGATCATACATGAAACGTGTTACTTGCAAGGCAATCTGACTGTAGTTGCTAATCCACCTATTCGCTTGCACTTTCCTGGTTTCCCTTGCCTCCTTTGTCCAAATCCAAATTATGATAGAGTGCTCCAAGAATGCTTTGACGAAGCAAGAGTATGAAAGAGAGAGAATAGAAGAGAGCTCCCAACTAAAAATGACAAAAGGTTGTGAACTGATCCTCATAAGCCTTTTTCTCATTGTGGCCTCTATTTTCTTCATTTTCCTTCATTTTTCCTTCAATTTTCCTCACGTGAAAATCTATGGCCTTTCATCTCCCTTTTCTCCTATTTTCTTTTATTTCATAAATAAAATGCCAATTATTGCTCCTTTGTCAATTTCGATAGCCATAATAAATCGAAATGACACCAACTAGGATGTTTTTCCCAACATTCATCTTGGAATATGTGTCTCATGACCTTGGTCTTATAATTTTTACATGGAAAATCAACCAGAGGTTGTTACAATTTTAGGCTTGCAAGGGCCGAAATTGCAAAGATACATCCAGAAGGATGAAATCCAAAATGGGGCATTAAAAGCTATGATAACTTAAAACTATCATAACTTTCAATTGGGATGTGTTGTCACTGTGACAAACACCCTCCAAAAATTTTCTTGCACTTGAATTTTGGAGCCTCCTTATGATCTCATGATTTGTCATCTCAAGTTATTCATGGCCACTTCATGATTAGTTGATGCTTTTCCAAGTGATCAAGTATTCTTATGAGAATCTAAGCGTCGAAGCCACTTTCTTACACATGCTTAGCCTTTTGATGCCTTTTCAAGTGTACTTATTTCTAGAAAGCCTAACAACCAATGTCTATCCTTGAAAACGTCCTTAAGAACAATGCTTCTACAATCTCTTGAAGTAGTGTTTGCGTAGTCCTCTGTAACAGTGATTGCACAGTCCTTGGTAATAACCATTGCATAACTCATAGAACCTGCACAACCCATACTAATAGTGCTTGCACAAATGATAGGGACAGTGACTACGTAATACATGTGGATATTCAATGCACAATCTCATTTGATACTCCCTCTCACTCTTAGTTGAAAGTGTACCATCATCCCAATGAGTTTTCTCAACTGTCGCTTTTGTACATATTTTCTTTCATAAGTGTCGCTTTCACTTTTGTGACTGTCATTTTTTCTTACTTTCACTTTTGCAAGTGTCACTTTCTCTTTCTCTTCACTTAAGGATGTGTCACTTTCACTTTCTTTAGCTTTTGCAAGTGTCATTTTTTATTTTTACTATTGTTGTAAGTGTCACTTTTAACTTTTTGTACTCTTGCATGCGTTGCACCTTAGTGCACTACTAGAGAAATCTCTAGTGCACTCTTCTAGATTATCTAACCCTATATATGATAAGAAAATGTGATGGACAATCTCTCATAGTGTAGTGCACTTTCTGGTTGCAGTCAACACTTGTGTCGTAACTTGTATTCTAAGTTTTGTAAAGCTATGTTTCAATTGTTGCACTTATAAATAAGTGTCTCTTTACTATCGTTTCAAGGTATGTATGTTGATTTGGGTATTGTGCATTATTTTCCTCATGTAGATGTTATACGAGTGTGAGATCACGATTTATGGAATTGTTTTCATGTCTTATTCTTTATTCTATGACTAATCCCACACTTCGTCATTTTCAGATATTTCACTGTCATTACAACATGCTAACCTTTCTACCTCCTAGTACCATGCACTGTGTAGTATTAAGTCACAGTGAACTATCCTCTTCCTCTTGGAACTGTACACTGCATAGTCCTAGAGAATAGTCTCCTGCAATTGTCCACATAGAAAACTTGAAGTATAGACCATCACTCTCACTTCCTAGCCCTATAAACTGTGTAATTCATGATCTCTCCTACCCTATATTACAAATTACATAGTTGCAGAGGATAGTGGGTCAAACTTGTGTCATTATCATTCCCAATTGATTTGCTCCCCTAAGTTTCCTCCTCAACTATTGTGAATTATGAAGTTATAGTGAACAACCTTGCCTCTTGTCTCCTTGTCTTGGCCAACTGCACAAACTCTTCATCTAGTGGGCCTCCTCTTGCACATTGGATAGTTCTAGTGAATAGTGGGTCAACTCTAGGTCACTAGAACCCTCAACTGCACAATCCTTGGAGTCCTTCCTAATTGTTCTGATTAATTAAAAAGTTATTTACCATGTAAATACTAAAAATAAACACAAGTACATGCTCAACAAATTACAGATCATCAACTAAAGGAAACAAAAACAAGCACACAAATGACACCATTATTTTTGGACTAATGTCCTCGGAAAAAACCCAATGCGGGAAAACCAGTGCAGCTATCTAAGGGTTTGATTTATTAAGCGGTTTCAGAATACAATCTGGGTGCCAAATCTGGCTCACCCAACAAAGGAAAAATCTTGGTAGTAGTACCTCTCCTTTAGAGATAGATGCTCCAACTGAAACCCTGGATAAACACTCTGGCAGCTCCTCAGCTCCAATCTGCCCCACGAAAAACCCCGGTGTCAGCCTCTAGGGATTGTGTCAGCCTCTTATACCCTCCACGTCAACTTTTCTGGCAGTTCTGGTAGTTCTCGTTGTTCTCAACAGTTTTGGCTTCTGCCATCTGTGTCAACTTTCCCGACAGTTCCCCGCAGCTCCGGCTTTTTCCCTCTGTGGCATCTTTCGTAGCAGTTCCTAGAAGTTTCGGCTTCTGCCCTATGCACCAGCTTTCCTTGCACTATCTATGATTCTCTGCTTCTATATTCACTACCTCTCATCTGCAACTCTAGATCACTCTCTGAACTTTCTTAGCAAACCCAACCCCAAAAAGTCGAAATCTTAATCTCTTGGTGTGTTCTCCAAGTGACCCTCAAGCATCCTCTTATACTTTTCTCATTGACATATCAATGGATGAGATTAAGTCCCTAATCAATTAATAAGATTAGATCTAGCTTGATCCATGACTTTTGGACCATTCTAACACAGTTTTATATTAATTCACTTTAATATTTTCATTTCCCTAAGTTTATACTTAGGGACTCCATTAAAAATATTAATTAATTTAATATCTCCCAAACTGTTTATAATCTGCCCAAACCCTTTTGGGGTATTGGATATCTCATGTGCCTTAGCCTCTCCACCAATTTTCGTGGCTAGAGCACATCCGATGGTACCCCAAATCAACAAATCATTGCACATTGCACAATTAAAGTGGCTAGTGTTTTCCCTCTTGCTGACTACAACCCCCCACTGTGCAGTACCATGTCCTATATTTCCTCATACTACGCATTTCACAATTCTAGTAGATAGTGGGGTCATCTCTTAGTCCATATGATTCTCAACTATGCAATCTTTTCCTCCTCTTCCTTGATCACTACGTACTATGAATTCTCAATCAACAAGTCCATCACCTTTTCCCTTGGAATTCCCCACTCCCTAAGAATCTAACAAGCCTTCCCTAATTGTGCATTGTGTAATTCCAAAGGATAGTGTGGTCATCCATGGGTCCCTACAGTCCTTAAATGCATAATTCTTATCTTCTTTCTCTCAAAACCCTTGTCTGTTTCCTCATCACAGTTAACATCCTCCATGAGAAGGTAGGGCTAAAATAGGTGGTTTCTAGACTAATGTTCACTTTTCATGAGTATACTTCATCTACAGGTGTTATCATTTCAACATGGCAAGGTTATCCTTAAGGGGGATTATTAAGGATAGGTTACAAGAGAGCACTTGTGAAGAAGGAGAAGAAGAAAGAACCATCATGAAGGACATGAAATAATCTTGGACCAAGGAAAAGAAATGGAAAATCATGTTGAATTAGAAGGTTATGACACTCACCTAGGCCGTTTGAAGAGTGAATATGAAGTAAAAATTAAGGTCCATCATGAAGAAGTCAAAGTCATAACAATAAAGATAAGATATTGGCATTGATTAAATGAAGTCTTATGTCATTGTTGCCAAGTCATGGCTTCTCAAAGTGTCACCACAAAAGTCATATGTGTCAATGTATGTTTCAACGTTACATGTGAAATGTTATTATGTAAATTCCAAAAAAGAGAAAATGTAAAATTTGTGGAAGCCCAAGGGTGCCACATGGAATCTGAAAACTCACTAGAATGTCTTAGAGTAATTAGAATCTCAAAGTTCATATAGGAATTTGAAAAGTCATAATAGAAGCTCAATATTCATGAGGGAGGTTAAGAGTCACATGGGAGGTGGAGAATCACCTCATCTGTTATAAATACACCCTCATAGTTAAAGAGGAAGGACTTTAGACTTCTTATCTTGGCTTCTCTAGCTTGGCATAGGAGAGAAGATCTTGCTTTCGAGGAGAAAGTAGTGACTTAATGTTCCACTATTGGGACTAATGTCGTAACATTGTAATTGTGATTCTCAAGACTTTCAATTAATATATGAAGCTCTCAGAGTCAACACACTTTCATGCATATGTCGTGAATTATCGAGACTATTATTTCATTGTTTATGGTGCATGTTTATGTTAACACATATTAATGAAAATGAACTATTTCGTTGGCTTTGGTATGAATATTATTGAATATGCGGTGTTACTCACTTTTATGATCAGTGCTAGCATGTAACTACTTTGCAGGTTAATTGTCGGTCCTTTTCATGCTCTTATGTGTCTCTTTTAGGATAGTACTATTACTTTTCTTCTAGAGGTTCATTCTTTCTTTTCCCTTTTGTGAAAGTACCTTATATACATTGCATTTGTATGCCTCACAATGTCAACTTGCTTGTTTCAAAGATTGTTAGTATAATCTCATATGTTGATTATTGTGACTAAGGAAAATTCCTAAGGATAATGCAAACCAATCTTATTTCCTAGTCGGGGCTCCTACTCCAAAAAATGTGAGTTCTACTTGGGACTTCATACCAGGGATACCCCCTTGGTTGATGGATTTGTAGCACCATCAATAGTTGGTGCTAGAATGAGGGCTATGTCAATATGATCTCGTTCAGTTTGTTTGAATCTCTTATCTTGAATGGCTCATTACCAAATCATACTCCCAAGATGTTTTCTAATAGATCAAATCTTAAACTTTCAATCCCTGTGGAATTTTTTTACAACTTGTCTTAATTAAGGTTTGATGTCGCGGGTGAAATATCCATAGCCAAACATGTATCTCATTTTCTCAAGTTTTTTGAATCTCATGAAATCAATTGTGAATATGTTGCTTGGAAATTATTCACCCTCATTATTGAAGGTCGAGTTAAACTATGGTGTCATACCTTACCATTTTCTTCAATTCAATCATTTAAACAATTTTTCAATGAGCTTCATAAATCCTTTGACATGTATGATTACATATATATTTATAAAATAACTAATCAACTTATAATGAATTCGGATGAATTAATAAATGATTTTTCTAATATATTTCTTCACCTGTGTTATGAGTTTCCTCAAGAAGATATGGATTACGATTTCTTGAGAAAAATGTTTTAGTGCTTGGTTCAAATTTCCTTGGAACAATATGAATCTAGATCATTGTTTAATAGTGCTCTCCCAACTTTTATCAATCATGAGACACCTTCAACATCAGAGGAGGAACCTACTATTCTTTTTGTTCCTTGTCTTCCTCCCTTTTCATTTCCTAACAAGGTTGTCTTTACTGTTATTGTTGAAGTTTAGAATTCCAAAAATTAGATTCTTGATCCATTCATCCCATCCTCATGTTATCTATTTGCATGAGAAAACTTTGAATGTTCTAATAAATCCATGGGGCATAAGGTGAATATTGATCCCTTGATTCCTCAATATCATTGAAATTTTAATATGATACCATGGAAAATAGTATTTCTTCAATGGATACATGTCATCCTCTATCATCTACACTCATGATCCCTTGTACCTTGATTCGCTTGATCAATCCGTTCCACCAACTAGCTCTTCAGATTCTCTCAATTCTTAATTTGTTAGTACAATATTTTATCTGGTACAAGGTGATCACATTCCATGGGTATAGGGATAGGAGCGTGAAGATGACTTTAATCCATATTCTCTCTTTCAAAATCCTCCATGACAAGATGTTTTTCCTTCATTCTTGATTGATCTAGAACCTTGTGATATCATAAATCAGTCAAAAGAAGTCAAGATGCTTAATCAATCAAAACCCTTGAGACACCATCATTCCGATAACAATGACTTTATTGGTATATATGGTTATGGATTCCCAGGTACATGAACAAATTTCTTGATTTCTCAAGAAGGCTTAGATTTTAAATCTACAATATGATTTGGTCAAAGAAGATTCTCTTATAGGAACTTCTTCTTCAACCTACCATCCCGTGTGTCTTATTACTTACATTGAACAAACTCATAATGAAGATATGCTTTTCTCTTCAAGTTCACTATCTAATGAGAATGATCATGAATTGAAACAAGATGGTAAGGCTGCACATGATGAAGAAGAAAACAATGAAGTCATTAACCTCCATTTCATTCTTTACAATCTCTAGTCTTGTGTAAGGATAATTCTCTAGTTTAGGTTACTCATCAAACTTCTCTGATTTACACATTCTCAAATACACAATCAAAATAATCTTATGAATTGAGTAATTTGTTTTGACTGGAGAGGAAAATATTGGTCAAATAGGTTATCTATATGGTTTCTATATAGATAATAGTGATCTTGTTTAAATAATGGTAGTAGTTGTCCACATACAATTCATGATACAACTCAACTCAAAAAATGTGATTTTTCAAATATCTAAAATTATGGGACTTAACAAGGAGTCGAGGCACTTCAACTTTTGTTGATGGTTATGTTAGTTTTGCACGATCCTGATGAAGTCCCCAAACTAGGTTAGATATGAATTTTATCACAAAATTATTTTCTGTGTATTGTTTCACTGGATGTAAACTCATTCTTAATAGATTTTGGGTTTATTCGAGACAACTTTTCTAATTTTCAAGATTGGCTTTATGATAAGATAGAAGATCCTATTTTAATTCATTCATCTTCATGTAAACCTCTTGCATTGAAATCTGGATTAGAATGTACATATTTCATGGATGTATAGAGATATGAAGCCTATCATTCTGATTATCATGAAAAAGATTCTCATCAACCGAAGGATTCATATTTGTAAAATACTTCTGAGAATAATAAACTTCTGATATTTCTTGTGAATATTGTGATGCTAATCATTTTCCTTTTGGCACAAGATATACTTTTGAGTGTTAGTGAATGCTTGAACTATTTTTGAATCAAATTACTGATATTAACAGATTAATTTTCCAAGTTGACACAAAGGTTGAATCTGATTCAACACATGATGATCCATTTTATCACGATTGGTTTCCCATATTTTCTATACTAGCATTCATTCTTAATTCTTCTGATCAGATACAAGGTAGTGGTTTTTTGTATTCATCATGTGAGTAAAATGATTCTATTATTCAAAGCATTTGTGAAACTTCTCAAATCGATACATCTCTATTTTCATATAACAAAGAATATTATGCCCTAACCAATCCATCTTATCATAACACTAGGTCTAACAGATGTCATGCAACTAATCATTTTCCCATTAGTATATTTGATGATATTCTTTTTGCATCAATTTATATTGTTAGACCAATTGATCTTACAGTTTATAATCTCACTATTCAGATACATGTTGAGTAGCTGAGGCACTTCAACCTTTGTTGATGGTTATTTCAAGTTCTCATGATATTGACGAGGCTCGTGAATAAGATCAAATCAATTTTATCTCACAATATTCTCTTGAGTTAATTAAAATTTTATTTTCCCAAGAATATCAAAGCCCTCAAAAGGATTGTTTTGAATTCCATGATTGAATCTACAATTTGCTAGAAACATATTACTTAGCAAGCTTTGTTGCTAATAATAATTTTCAATATTACATAATGTTTGCTAAGGCTGAAAATATGGGTGAGTGTACATTCACAATAAGCCTTCAATGTTTGTACGATCATTTTTCTCATCGACGAGGTAAAGTTACAGACTGGTTAAATTTAATTGTTATGACACATCTTTGTACCTCTAGGAAAGTGTTATGTAACCAGCTCACAAAATAGAATAAAATATAGATTAACAACTTCAAAATTAGCCTCTTCGAGAGGGAAACCTCATTTACACTACACATATGAACAATTCTTGGATGATACGAATGACAAGACCTCCTTTCTATATATAGAGTCTAAGGGGTCCCAATACAATCAGAGCCTACATAACAATAATAATGTAGGGGCACAACAATAACAATAGTGGGCTTCTATGGGGCATAATAATAACAACATGGGGGCTATATGGGCACAATAATACAATAAGGGGGTTGCACTAATAACAAGAAGGGGTTACACTAGTAGTATGGGGACCTAACATACCCCTCTCCTTAAAAAAGTGTTGTCCTCAATGCTTGAGTAGTTTTGGATGCTTCTATATAAAATTATCATCCTCCCATGTGGAATCTCCAGCGGATAAGTTTTTCCACTTGATGAGATACTCCGAAATTCATCAATTCCATAGTTGTCAATTTCTTATTTTTGTGATAGCTTCAGGTTCCAATATGATTTTTCCTTCCTCATCAAGTTTTGGAAATATTGTTTGAACTGGGATCTTCTCAACTATAACCCTCTTTAAGCATGAAACATGGAAAATTGGGTGCACTCAGGGAAGATGCAGGAAACACCAATTTGTATGTCATAGTACCAATAGTTTGTAACACCTTGTACGAACCATAATACTTTGATGATAATTTATTATCCTTCTTAGCTTTCTTGAGGGACATTTGTTTGTATCGTTGTAGTCATAGAAATACCTAGTCACCTACATCAAAACTTATTTTGCTATGATGTTGATTTGCCTTTTGTTTCATTCTATTATGCAGCAAAGTGAGGTTATCCTTTAAGAGTTTGAGAACTTGTTGTTGATGCTTGGTGTGATCTTCCATTGCTTGAACCTTAGAATTTTCTTTTAAAGATGATGTGATGGATGGTGGATGATATCCATAAAGTGTCATAAATGTGGTCATTTTTGCTGCAGTATGGAAGGAAGTGTTATAACACCATTCAACCAGAGGAAACCACTTGACCCATTGTGTATGTTTATCAAATACAAAGCAACAAAGATATCCTTCCAAAATTGTTCATTATCTCAGTTTTCCCATCAAATTCAGGATGATAAGACGAGCTATGAGCTAACTGAGTACCCAAATATTCCACCTCTTGTACTCCAAAGAAACATTTGGAGCTTTTTGCATACAATTGTTTCTCCTCCAATAATTTGAGCACCCTATCAACATGTTGAACATGATCCTTCCAAGACTTGTTGTAGATTAGTATATCATCAAAAAATACGAACAAAAATTTTCTAAGGGTTTTGAAAATGGAATTCATCAAACCTTGGAATGTAGAAGGTGCATTGGTAAGGCCAAAAGGCATGACCAAACATTCATAATGACCCTCATGAGTTCTAAATGTTGTTTTTGGAATTTCTTCAGTCTTCATTCTGACTTGATGATATCTTGAACAAAGATCCAACTTGGTGAAGTAGATTGGTCCATGTAATTCATCCAATAATTCATCAATCATAGGAATGGGAAATTTATATTTAATAGTAATTTTGTTGAGCTCCCTATAATCCAGACACATGTGCCATGATCCATTCTTCTTGTGTACCAATACCACTCTAGCAGAGAGATAACTTTGACTAGGTTGAATTATACCAACCTCTAGCATTTTTGCAACCATATGTTCAATTTCACTCTTTTGGGCATATGGATATTTGTAAGGCCTGATGTTATAGAAAAAACTTCCTGGAATCAAATGAATAGCATGATCCTGATCATGAATAGGTGGGAGGCCTTTGGGAGTCTCAAATACCTTGGAATTATTGTCCAATTGTTTTTGGAGATCTAGAGAAATAGATGATTTCGATGTGGGAACCTTTAGTAAACATAATTGTGAAATTACGCCTTGTTTTTCTTTCTTTAGAAGCTTTGTCATGCTGTTAGATTTGATTATCTTTCCTGGTTTCCCTGCAATACCCCTTAATTCAACTTCCTTTCCTTCCCAAAAAACTTTCAAGAAAAGTTCTTGAAAATTAAAAGCTATCATACCCAAAGATTGTAGCCATTGGAATCCTAGTACAACATCTACACCACCCATTGGAATGGAAAGCATTGGACTATTCAAGACATATTCTCCTATGGATAGCTTGATATTATGGAAATTTCTAGAGAAATTTATGGTTCATCCATTTGCAACCATTACTTGACACTCTAGTGCTAGATATAGGAAGAAATTCAATTACTTGGCTATCTTACAATGAATAAAATTATGGGTACTACCTGAATCAATAAAAATTATTACATTTTTCTTCTTGATATGCCCTTCTATCTTGAGAGTTTGAGTGGTAATTCTTGTAAATTCATTACAAGATATGGTCAGATTTGTTACACAGTAATTTGTCACCGCCTTCACTCCCGGCCCTTCTACTGTGTCATGTGTTCAATTCAAACATGCTCATGTTGAACAAATGCTCTCTTATGCTGCCAATTGACCTGCTTTTCCTAAGTTATCTACCTCATCGCGACTATGGACTTAATGTATGCGCTGAAGGGCGCTCATAAGTAGTCCAGCCGCGCTGCTAGTGCGGAAGTACATTTGATTCCTGGAATGGTCTGATTTCATGCTCCAGTGCGAGGTTACTTATTGTCTTTAGCGATGATCTAACCAGCTACATTGCTCACTAGCGATGTCAGTGATAAAGCCTAGTTATGTACCCGCGATGATCCAGATTGGGTGAATTCGTTCCAATAGTCGGCCTTCTGGATGACTCCAAACCTAGTTGTTGGCATAGTTTGTGTCGCCCTTCCTTCCCTGGCATGGTAGTTCCGTCAATTGTGCTACCTTCCTTGGTGATAAGATCTCTCTTCCACCTTTCATGGAGACTCCTTCTCCTATTTAAACACTCACCTTTGCCATGATTAGCTAGTTGGTAAATTCTTGGTTTGAGCAGTGTTGTTAGTGTTTTGATAGATAGCTGGTGTGAGTGTGACTAGTGTGAGAGTGTTGATAGCTTGTGGAAGGTTGTGAAGTGCCCTTGATTTTATGTAAAACTTGTGAATGAGAGAGAGAGACTTGTATGTTGGGAGATCCATCTTCAAAGAGTGAATGCTTGAGGAACATGCTGGCTAGATCCCTCTGAGAAGGCTTGTGACATCAAGACTTTGGTTGTAAGCTTACTCTTATTTCATTATTAATGCAATCAATGATGTTTTCCTATGTCTTGTATGTAATCTACTTGATAGCTCATGACTTCTTGACTTTGTGAGTGAATAGATCATTGTTGTTTCGGTTACATGCTTTGTTGTATTTCCTTTGCATTGTTTCAGGTTGATCACTTATTGAGGAAGCGGAAGCTGGAGCAGCGCAACGGAACTCCATCGACCACCAGTTGAGGTAGGCCTCCAACTTTGACTGTTTAAGAAAAGCTATTGTTGATCCGTCCTTGTTTGTGAATAGGCCCACTCTAGTGCTAGACGGGTTGCCTCTATCCGCAGAGGGAACACTTCCTGCATCACAATTTGGCGACTCTGTTGGAGAGTCTATCCTATGTTCTTCTCTTTGCTCTTGTTTTGATTTTGATTTGGTCTCTCTTGAGTTTTGGGGATTAATTATCATTTTCTTGGGTGACCTGGATTGATCTGCGAGGTCCCTCTATTATCTGTTAATTTGGCTAGATTTTGTTTGGGAGTTTTTGGCTCGTTTGCCTTTGTAATTTTCATCATCGCAGAACATAGCTTAACAGTCGCGTTGTCATCGCACTCGCTCTTCTGTAAAATCCTATGCATCACGAAATAATGTCACACAGTTGTGACGACTCCTGAAATCGGATCATCACGGGAAAGACGTGTACTTCTACGCTAACATCGCCCTGTTACTACAGCTAGATGCCTATCAGCGCTAGTTGCTAGTGTTGCACTCGCGACGATACCTGTAGAATTGATTTTCTCAATTATGCCTCCTGAGTTTGCCAGTCCTCTTGATCCCTTGCTTTTTTTGCTTGCTCAGTCATTTGTTTTTCACTGTTTATGGTCAAGGCACTCTTTCTTTAGCTTTGTTGGATGAATCTTTCCTTTTTGTCCGTGTGACCTAGTTCATTATTTCAAGGTCCTTCAATCAATTGTCTTGGTTGCTGGTCTGCTCAAGATTCGTTTACAGCTCTCTTATTGGTTTGTTTGAACCTTCCTCATTCTTTGTTTCTAGTTGATTTTTTAGTGATAGTTATTGAACCAGTCTTTGGTATTAATTCGATCTCTTTTCACTACCGAACATAGATCATGATTGTTTGGATCATCTGGTTCTTTCACACTTTCTTGTTCGCTTCTTTGGATTTAAAACATTAAAAATTAAAGGATTGAATTCATTTAGTGTGCGAAAGTGAAAGTGAATTTGGATTTCAAAGTTTCATATTGGAAAGAGAAGATAAAATCTCTCATCAGTAGTACCCATGCACTGTAGGAATTGATGTCTATATGCATTGTTTGATTGCATTAGTTTTCTTGGTTTTCTTGGTTTTGGAATGATCTCTTTACCCTCTCGTAGGTAGGTGTTCATTGAAGTAAAAGGATATTTCATTCATTCTAGCTGCATCCTAGGATTTGTTGAATACATACGGTAGTGCCTGAAAACTGAAACTTAATTCAAGATCAAGCTTAAAACAAACTGAATCAATCTAACAATGCATTGGAACATAACGCTCATTATTTAGAGGTCTAGGCTAGAGATGTTCTCTGGCGTCGTTAAACCTAGTCACTATTGTTTTCACTCAAGGTTGGGTGATTCCTCCTTCTGTGATTCAACAGCGGTCTAGTACGGAATTGTGCTCCCATGTACCATCGAGCATATGTTGGGAGACCCCACTAGGTTTATCATCCTTTATCCTTAGGAAGCCATGTCTACCACCTTGCAAACTTAACATACCGAACACAATATTCAGGAAGATTGATTGCTGTATGGAAAGTCCTTGGTTTTCATATCACTGCCAAGGTGTATATGTAGTTTTACGGGTTGTTTGGTAAACCTTTTGCCTAGTTCTCCAGAGTAGTCACTTTCGTTCCTTTTCAGACTCCCTAAAAGAAAAGGTACATCTGAGCACTTGCCACTTCAGGATCATTAAATATTCGAAGGCGACTAGAGTCATCTTTTGGTCCTTTTCTCGACTCTTTAAAGATGAAAAGGTCAAGTTCTGTTCTTGTGTCTTAAAATTTATTCAGCCACGTTCACATTTACCCGGTTAGATCTTGTTTGCGTATAGTTTGAGTAGGGTCCTTTCCCATCCCAAGTGACCAAGGGTATCCATCCTCTGTCGCTCCCGAGGTACCGGTTGTTAGTGACACTCTTCCTGTTATTCCGACTGTCCAATTGCTTAACTCTCGCGCCCCAGAGGACGAGTCTTACGATATTCAGTGGAACCCTGTTTGGGAGCCTTCTGAGGAAGACTTTCCCACTACCCCTCCTAGTGCTTCGATCCCGATGTCTTCCTCCGACATGGATGAGACGACTCTCGTCTCTGGCGAAGAATCCTTTGTGTCAGAAAGTGAAATACCTATTCCTATGGAAACAGGAACTTCAGCTTTCCGTGCAACAAGAACTTCAGCTTTCCGTGCGACAGGAACATGTTACTTCCCTTGGTGTCACATTTCCTCTAAGGTATAATGCTTTGGCAGACATCATTGGTTCCAGGTCTCCTCTCTTGAGTTCTTGGTCTCGTACCATCCCTCCGACTTCAAAGTCATTCACACCTTAGATTCACAATGTGTCCATTACATCTGTTCTGACCATGCCAACTGTTTGTGTGGCTTCTTCAACCCTTGTTGTCAGTGCCGCCACTGCTTCTTTAGTGGTTACTACTATTGTCGGACCTTCTGCTGGTCCTACCTATAGTGGCCCAATGACAGGAGTTGTTAATCCCACATTAAGTGCCCCACCTTCTTCTGGTTCCATTCTAGCAGGGGAGGAATATGATCAATACCTGCAAGCTCTTCGGAATCCGGATCCTCAAAATCTGTTTAATTATTATGATTCTCGCAGAGTTCATATCTATTACCCCAAACCTATGCCATCTCAACCTGCGGTTGAGGTCACGTTGTCTGTTGCTTGGGGTACCACCACTTATCATGGTGGCCAAGCACCACCCGCAAATTTTCAAGGGCCACCATATCAACGTCAACCATCCTACGGACAACCTTATCCAGGGAAACCTGGAGGTACACAAGGACAACCCTTCCAGGGACAACCTTCGGCCATTGGTGGTTCTTCCTTTACCTATATTGGGAAGCCTTCTGATAACCCAGGACAACCTTACATCCAACAAGGTCAACCCGGTATCCAACAAAGCTACTCTTCTGGGCAAGTGGGTCAGCCTTACGTTCAGCAAGGCCAACCCACTGTCCAGCCTAGTCAACTGTCTGGGCAGAGTGGTCAGCCTCAAAGTCAACCAGACCAACCAACTGTCCAATCTGCTTAGCCATCCGGCCAATCAAGACAACCCTCAGTTGTGCAAGGACAACCCACTACCCAGCAAGCTCAACCTTCTGGGCAAGTGGGTCAACCTCAATCTCAGCTAGGTCAACCTTCTGGCCAGATGGCTCAACTTCAGTTTACTCAAGGACATCCGTCTGGGCCTGCTCAACCAGGCACTGAAATGATGGTTGCTTCTCAAGCCCCACCAAGTTTTCAGCCCCAGCCTGGGCTCCAGACCCAATTCGGTCCTCAAATTCAGGCTGGATCCCAATCCCAGCCTGGCTATCAAGCCTAGTTTGGAGCCCAGCCACCTTATGGTACCCAGGAATCCCAAGGGTGAGCCCAATTTGCCCCATATGAAAATTATCAACAACTGCAGGTAAATCCTTATCATAATTTCCAGCAACCCTATGTTGCTCCTGTAGACCAAGTTGGTAATCAGTGGAATGCTGGGGGGCAAGTCTAGGGTCAACCGTCCAGTTACAGCTATAACCCCTACAGGCACAATTCCTACGGACAAAACCCTTATTGGCCAGGTCTGTCCAGACAAAACCAATGGGGGCAACAAACAGCTGGGTGGAACTGTGGTACTACCTCCTACCCACGGCCGCAAATGTCCTTTAATCCTTAGTTACCCTTTTTAACGATGTTGGAATTACCCAATGTGTCCAAACTGACAAATGATCCCATTCTTCATAATTTGCATTGGTTGTTGGTTCCAACTAAAATTCCAACTGATTGTCCCAAGTTTGATGGTAAAGCTGGAGAAGATCCACAGGCTCATGTTATGATGTATCATCTATGGTGTTCGTCAAACTCATGGCTTGATGATTCAATCCAACTTCACCTTTTTCAATGGACTCTCACTGGTTCTGTTGCTAAGTGGTATATTGAGTTAGCTCGCAGATATTTTCAGGACTTCAACTCGTTAGCTATGGCATTTTTAACTCATTTTCAGTTACCGATTCGCTATGAAACAGGAACACATCCCCTGACATCATTAAAATAGACTACGGCCACACATATCTCCAATAATTTTCATGAATGGAGACGACGTCGCCGTTTGATTAAGTTTTGGATTCCCGATCAGCTTCTGACTGACTGGTTTACAACCTCATTTATCAGTTCGATAGCTCGAGACATTTCTATAGGGCCATTTGTAACTGAACAGCAAGCTATCATGCGTGCTTAGTACCTTGACTTGGTTTACTCCCAGTCCAGTACGTTATATGATTATTTTCCTGATGCTCCAAGGCCTGGAACTTACAAAGCTCCACCGACACCCTCTGTCAATGGTGTCATTGGTTCTGTCAATCCACCCTCTAAGAAATATTCCGCAAACCCTGGGAAGAAAAAGTCGAGTGCATCAAATGAAAATACTTCTCAGGCTGCATCCAATGCTGGTAATACTTCCGAGGTAAATGCCATCTAGTCCACCACAGCAGACAAAGCCTCAAAAGGGAAAAATAAGGGAAAAGAAAAAAATAAAGCTGAACAGCCGAAGCAGGATTCCCCTAAACCTCCGACTGAGGAAGGTGCCAAATGCAAGCCTAAGTATCCTTGCCTTATCTGTGATGAGGATCACCATACCAAAGACTGCCCAAGGTAGTCTAAAGTTAGTCATTTTCTAAAAGGTTCCCCTAGAACTCATGTCGTGCTCAAAGAGCCTTTACCCTCGCAACAAACTCAAATGGTGGCTAATCCATCTCAATCCTCTTCTCCCTTTGGCTCTCAGGTATTTATGGCTGGGATGATTCCCGTCCCCATTAGTACTCGGGAAAAAGAGTATCTGTTGCCTGTCGGGAAGGAGCCTGAGGTCCCCCTAGTGCTCCTCCGTCTAGTTTTGGTCCCCTTCATATTGAGCGATTTAGCACTAAAACGGTCATCCGACCTCCTCCTAAAGGCATACTCTGGAAATCTTCGTAAAACCCTAATGCTCATGCTACTCAACACTATAGCATTGTTGAGGACTTAGCTTAGCCTCTGTCAGCTATGTCTGCATTAGAAGTTCTCTAGAGTTGCCCCTCTTAGAGGAAGTCTTTGCTATCGACCATCGGTGGCATTGACTTGGTCGACTTGGATTTGATTACTTTTGACCTGGAAAGCCATATACCGAGGTTGCCTCACCAAATTTCCTTCCTTATTCAGGTCATCATAAATTCCAAAATGATTCATTGTACCATCATTGATGAAGGTGCTTCTACTTGCATAATATTTGCTGCTTTTTGGAAGGCTATTGGTTCTTCGACTCCGAGCCAGTCTCCTACGACCCTGGAAGCCTTTGATGGGAGAGAGTCTCGTCCTTATGGTATCCTCCAATGTTTGCCCATTACATTGGAAGGAAAAACAGTCGAAGTAGAGGTTGAAGTTGTTGATGCAAATTTAACTTACAACCTCCTGTTAGGACAAAGCTCGACATATGCCATGTGAGATGTGGCTTCATCTCTATTTCGTGTCATCTGTTTCCCTCATCAGGGGAAGATCATCACAGTAGACCAGATGTATTTCTTCGTCTCTTCCTCCGATGGCAATGTACCTTTTGTGGAGCATACCTCAGTTCCTCTTGAGAGTGTGGGTGCTAGACTCTTTAAAGATCCTACCCTTATGCGTGTTTTTTCACTCCCACCTCCCAACATCGCCCCCATTAATATGATTTCTATTCGCTCTGATCCATGGATTCTTTCTCCTCCTCATCAGGTAGAATCCTGGGATGATGAGATGCCATTGAGTCCTGCTGAGCTCAACTATGTCGAAGTTGTTTCTGCATCGGCTCCATCCTTTGAGTCTGCTCCTTCGAGCAGAGCTCTCGACTCATACATGCAACCCCCTTGGCTTGGAGATAGCGCTTCTTCAAACCTATTAAAGGAACTCTTTCCTTCTGATGAAGCGAACATTGAGACTATGTCTTTCTAGGAACCCCCTTGGCCTGATCATCACCATTGTTCCTCGTTTCTCCCTACCCATTGGGAAATGCTTACTTGTCTTGAGTGGTTTGCTTCTTGTCTCCCCTCCCAACCCCTTCAAGCGCCCATCCAAATCAATCAAGTGTCTTATGAAGGGAATATGGGGAACATCACGCAAACTCAATCAATCGACATCTCTGTTAAACCAAGGATTGTCGAGCACATCCATGTCAGAGTAACTTGTACTCCAGAGGAGATTCACCTTTATACAGGCCTTTTTCATGAATTTTGTGATGTGTTTGCCTGGTCTTACGAAGAGGTTCCTGGCATCGATCCTAGCATCATGGTGCATGAGATACCTACCTATCCAGGTGCTAAACCTATTCGACAGCGTCTATGCCCCGTGCACCCCCGAAAGGCTGCAGCTATTAAAGCGGAAGTTGAAAATATTCTTAAGGCTGGTTTTATTTACCCCATCCCACTCATAGATTGGGTCTCTAATATTGTCCCTGTCACTAAAAAACAGGGCAATATCAGGGTATGTATTGATTACTGTGATATTAATCGAGCTTGTCCCAAAGATAACTTCCCTACACCCTTCATTGACCAGCTCATTGATGAGTGTGTCGGAAGTGAAATATACTTATTCATGGATGGCTTTTCTGGTTATAACCAGATTAATATTGCCCCTCCCGATCAACACAAGACTGCCTTTATTTGTCTGTGGGGCACTTTGCTTATAAGAAACTCCCTTTCGGCTTAAAAAATGCTGGTGCCACCTTCCAACGTGCAATGTCTTACGCATTTCATGATATTCGCCACATTGTGCAACCTTACCCGAATGACCTTCCAGCTCATTTAGCAAAATGCCAAGACCATCTGACCCACCTTTGCTAAAAAATTTTCCGTTGTAGACACTATCATATGCGGCTCAATCCGCATAAGTGTGTCTTCTATGTCGAGTCAGGCAGACTTCTCGGGTTCATCGTCTCCCGAGAGGGAATCTATTTGGATCCTCTTAAAGTTGAAGCCAGCCTTAATATTCCTCCCCCTGCTTCCTTGTAGCAATTGTAGAGTTTGCAGGGGAAAGCAAATTTTCTACGACGATTCATTCTAAATTATGCCGAAGTGGCTAAAGACTATACGTGGTTATTAAAATGTGACACCCCTTTTCATTGGGACACCACTGCACAAGAGTCATTCGAGCACCTCAAGGCTCTCCTTGTTCCTGCTCCTTTGTTACATCCCCCTGATTATCACCGGGACTACACTCTTTACTTAGCCACTGCTGATACCACCATCGGCATGGTTCTAGTTCAAGACGATGATGATGGTACTGAGCATGTCGTTTATTATCTCAGCCGTAATTTACTTGATGCGGAAACTCGTTATTCCCATGTCGATAAGTTGGCATTGGCCGTTGTTTGTGCCATCCAACGTTTCTGCCATTATATACTATTACGCACCACGATGGTGATTTCTTATTGCAACCCGATGACGTACATTTTGTCATGTCAGTTACTAGGGGGTAAATACTCGAAGTGGATTGTCATCCTCCAAGAGTTCGACTTGGAGTTCACCACTGTCAAGTCCAAGAAGTCCGTCGTCTTCGCTGAGTTTCTTTGCTCTTTGCCATCTGTTACCGCACCCTCTCGGTTAGAGGATCATATCCCAGATGAAACTATGTTATTGATTAGTACCCTCGACCCTTGGTACAAGGACATTATTGTCTATCTACAGATGTCCTCCTTTCGTCTCGATGTATCCAAGGATTCTCGGTGACAGATTCGCCATCAATCTCAACCTTATCGCATTATTGGATACACCCTGTACCGACTCGGCGCCGACTCTGTCCTACGTCGATGTTTAACACTGGAGGAAGCCGAACAAGTTATAAATGACTACCATTCTAGCGCCTATGGTGGTCACATGTCTGGATATGCACTACTCAAAAGATTCTCCGTGCTGGTTATTTTTATCCCTCCATCTTCAAGGATTGCATTCTTTCCATTCGCTCTTGTCATGAGTGCCAAATATACCAATGGAAAATGCATGCACCTCCTGCTCCATTGCACCCTATTGTTACCGTCGGCCCTTTTTCCAAATGGGGCATTGATTATATGACCTGTAACCCTCACTCGGCATGGGTATATCATTTTTGTCATTGATTATTTCACAAAATGGGCCGAGGTGATGCCTACAATGTCCGAAGATGGTCACACAGTGGAGCAATTTTTGTTCAATCATGTTATTTCACCGTTCGGAGTCCCTCAGGCTATCATCACTGATCACGGCAAGCACTTCCGTAATCATATGATGACTGAGTTAACAACCCACTTGGGCCTACAACATGATAGCTCAACACCATACTATCCTCAGGCCAATGGTCAAGTGGAAGCTGTCAACAAAGTTCTAATTACAATGCTTCAACGTACCATTGGCATGCACAAGTCCAACTGGCATTTGATGCTGTTCTCCACCTTATGGGCCTACCGAACTTCAGTGAAGGATGCCACCAGGTTCACCCCGTTCCAATTGGTTTATGGTCTGGAGGCTACCCTTCCGATTGAGTGTGAGATCCCTTCTTTAAAATTAGCTGTCGAATTACTCCCCAACACTACTCCGGTAGAAGAATGCCTTCTCTACCTAGAGCGACTAGACGAGACCCGTTGACTGGCCTCTCTAGCTATTGAAGCACAGAAGAAGAGAGTGAAAACTCACTTCGATCATACTATCCATCCTCATTCTTTTGTTGAAGGAGATTTAGTCCTGCTTTATGATCAAGTGAATGATAAGCTGGGAGTAGGCAATTTTGAGCCTATGTGGCATGGGCCTTATATTGTAAAGCGCGTTTTGCAAAAAGGGGCCTATGAGCTGATTGATTACGAAGGGAACTCTCTAGATAAGCCCCGAAATTGGTTTTATCTGAAAAATATTATGCATGAACCCCATGCGCTCTGATTTGTACATACATGTGTTCTCAGCAGGTGTGTTGTGTGTGTGTGTTTTCATGTTTTGGTTTGGTGTGTAGGCATAATTACCGCTTATTGTGTCTTTTGCTTCATATGCAGATGTATGGTGCACCTTACGTCGGTTTCGCTGATGGTGCCTGCCATAGTACATGCAACCTATCTTCTGCGGCATGGGTGATCTATGATCCTCACGGTGAGTTAGTAGATCTTCAAGGTGTTTTTCTGGGTTGTACCACAAACAATGTCGTTGAATATAGTGATGTTATTGAACTACTGACCGAGGCCATCAACCTTGGCATCCATGCATTAGTTGTGAATCTGGACTCTCAAATTGTTGTCCACTAGCTTAATGGGCATTATTCCATCAGAGATCATCGGATTTTAAGGTTGTATTTATGTGTTAAATTGTTAGAAAGGAATTTTGATTTCATCACATATCAACATATTCTAAGATGATTAAACACGTTAATTGATGCATTAGCTAACCATGTATTAGACAGACATTTGCGTAACATGTAATCAAAATAGCATATACAAGCACTGAAAAACACAATAATGAACCATAGGAACATGTATATATATATATATAATATATATAGATATTAATATATATATATATATATATATATAATATATATATAATATATATATATATATTTATATATATATATATATATATATATATCTTGTGTGGCACACCGAGGCGCTCAAAAAATAAATGTTTATGTCCAAATAGAGTATGTGTTCTCCATACATCCGAGACATATGTCTCTCAAAAAATCAGCGGGATAAAACCTAGGAGTCTACTGTGGTGGGTTATGCTCAATATAGCATACCATCGCTCGTGCAACCCATCTCAATAATCGGTGCAACCTAGGAATCACCCTTACTGTATGAATCTAGAACTCTATGGGGACCTCCTCGATCCCCATGTAATTAGGGATCCCCGCCGTTAGACCCTCGAGATTTTGGGCCACTGTCTCTATCGAACCGCCAGCTGGAGGAGCCAAGGCTAGCTCTCTGATACCCTCTGGGTCCCTCCACGCCTCCGAAGCCAGTCCTATGGGCCTCACTAGTCCCACATCTACAAATAACATAGAGTACCTCATTAGGACATATGCATGAAAAAATCCAAAAACATCATAAAAGATAAAGTCTAAAAAATAGCGTGATCAAGTGCTTTACCACCATCATCCCACTGCTCGCTAGGGGGTAGCTGCATATTGGGATCTCCACGGAAATCCATCCCAGCATATGGCCAGTCCTCAACGAAAATTGGCTGACGCTCCAACCACTCACGGAACATTGTCCCCCATGACACTGGGCGTCTGCCACCTCCTCGTGGCATAACATGGCCCCACCGTGTGATCTTGGGCTCTCGCAGTCTGGGCGAGTCTAAGTCCATATCTCGCAACTGCAGTGCCGGCACCCACTCCAGCATGAGCAGGATCAAGATGGATCCGTAGCCAAACTGTTTCGTCTCTCCTCGACAACAGAGGTTAAGTTGCCTCTTCATATTAGCCGTCACTGTGTCCGCCCAGTTGAACATGATCGGATTAAGGCATTCGAGAGCCAACCGTGGTTGGGTCTTCGATGCCTCGTGTTGGGCTTGGGAGCCCACTACCCTCGTTACCATAAATAGAACTGCACGAAGAATCAGGTCGTCCACCATCAAAATTGCCACCTTCCTACTCTTTGTTTTGTGTGCCCAGGGGCACACCTGTTCCATCAACGTCTCTAGTGAATCACCCTCGGGACGTTGGCCCTCTAGGATCGACCATTCATCGTGACAGGACAATCCGGTCAAAAAATATGTCTGTTGCATCGAACTCGATGTCTCGGCCTCGGATTATGAATTTCCCATCTGTTGGGTTCCATGGATGGATTATCAGCTCTAGCAAATCGGTTTGGGCTCGAATGTGCGGAGTAAGGAAGAATTTTAGCAATCTGCATGCACATAAAGCGTTTCGGCACCGAGCATTAGCAAAAGCCTCTTCATCGTTAACATCGTGACTTTGTTCCTGCCAAACGAAAGGCATGATGACCTGCATGACGAGAATAAATGAATTAGAGCTTCATTTATAAAATTCAATCCATAATTTGCATGAAAAAATAATTTTGTGTCGCCATCACGACTGTTTTAAAAATAGCCGCGATGGCGTGAAGTTTACAGTTCAATTTTCTCGCGACCGTCGTGAGAGTACATCATATTATCACGATGATTAGAGAGTGTTACGTGTAAGTCACACTCGGTCATCACGGACCCGATTGACATACCTGCGATGACCGAGCGACGGACTCCAATTCAAAAATCCGTTCAAACTTACATGTCTAACAATCAAATGCATGAAAAAATTACTGAAATGAAGCGCAGGAGAAAGTCTATTTACTTGGGAGAAGTTTCATGATGAACCGTCGACATATGAGGCTGCAATCAGCTCGAAAAAATTGCTCTAGTTGGTGCTCCAAATGCTCCAATGGTAAAATGAACAGTGCAAATGGTAAAAATGAAATGAATTACCCCCCCCCCCTTTTTATAGTAATTTTTTGAAATATTAAAAATTTCACTTTAGAATATGGGTATTTACCATTTTTTTTGCATGGTTAAGTGGAGCTTTGGTTTCTAATTATGTTTCTGCATATATTGATTATTTATATCGAATGGGTTTTACGCTTGACATGTTTTGTGCAGAACGACAGGTTGTGGAGTCACATGTGCACTTGGTCTGTAAAGCCGTCTTTAACGCTCTTTTTCAACTTGAAAAACGAAAAGATAGCCGAGTTATTCCTTTTGACACGTTAAATGAATTGAGAGGCGGTCTGCTTTAAGCTCTTTTCCGAATGTGTAAACGAGAAAAGATTGTCGAGCTTTTGTTGTTTCAGGCTCATTATTGGTTACGAAACGACGTGGTTTCAATCACTTTTCTAATTTTCAGGTCGAGGTCACTAATCACGAAAAGTACTCCTTGATCGTAATGGTCAAGCATTTCTTTCGAGTATCATTTTATACTTTTTCGAGCTCGAGAGACACAAATTTACGAAAAAGGACCCCCCTGGAGTTTTCTTTTTCGTGTCTTTTTCAAACTCCCTAAACATGAAAAAGACTCCAAGTTTTACCTATGCCGGACTCTTTAAACCCTAACAACATTGGACTCGTCACCATGATGAGACTCGATCTTCTCCTCCCTAGGGCTCGTTAAATTATTACTAGGTTGGATTCGACAGTAGGTTTATCATTGATTGTCTATGGCAGCTAGTCACTCGTGAACATCGACACTTTCACTTCTTATCGGGTTGGGATATCCATACATCGTCAGTTGGCCTTCCACAGGTTTGGGTTGTCATTTAAGCCTCATTCCATCTGATTCATGTTGTCTTCATTAAGCCTCTGATCCTTTGGTACCTGAATGCTGCCACACTCCAGAGCTGTGTCGCCGACATGTTCAAGAGTATAATCCTTCTGCAGTTTACACCTTTGTCTCTTCCTCTGATAATCTGTTTCACCATATACCACTTGTTCCTTGTCTCGTGTCATTGATGAGGGAAACATTATGGCCCTCTTGCGACGGATCATCTCCTATCGACATCAGCTCATTATCTAGGAGATTGATCTAGAGATCCCTTTGGTACCTTGGAGCTTGCATGCCTCAATGGCAAGTTCTTCGCGCTTGACGGCCGACTTACATCATTGGTCATCGATTGGGTGATTCCATGAGTTTTCGACTTTAGCTCATTCCTCACACTTCAAGGATTGTACTAGACAGTACCTTGAGAACCATTGGCATTATTGGTGGTTTCTCTCGCGCTTGTTAACGGTTTACATCATTGACCGTAATCAAGAGACTTTCTCTCATGCTCGACTTTAGCACATCTATTCACATGATAGAATTTGTACTATGATCGGTTGGGTTCAAGACCCCGAACTCATATTACACATGTTCGGGTTGCGTGGATTGGTTCGTGGTTACATGACTCATTGATGGATGGCTATGACCATACCTTTATCATTATCATGGTCTTATTAGCTAGATGGCTGCGTCCATGCCTAGACTACATGTATTTCACTATCAGAGATATTGTACTTGCGCCTGCATGTTCTTCCAAATGGCTTTCCATCTCAGTCAGTTTCGTAAAGCATTTCACCCCTCCCACTCTCTCGAGCTTCATACTTTAGGGGGCATCTGTTACATAGTAATTTGTCACCGTCTTCACTCCCGATCCTTCTACTATGTCATGTGTCCAAGTCAAACATGCTCATGCTGAAAAAATGCTCTCTTATGTTGCCAATTGACCTACTTTTCCTAAGTTATCTGCCTCATTGTGACTATGGACTTAATATACACGCTGAAGGGCACTCATAAATAGTCCAGTCGCGGTGCTAGCACGGAAGTACATCTGATTCCCGCGATGGTCGGATTTCATGCTCTAGCATGAGGTTACTTATTGTCTTTATCGATGATCTAACCAGCTACATTTCTCACTAGCGATGTCAGCGCTAAAGCCTAGTTATGTACCCGCGATGATCCAGATTGGGCGAATTCGTTCCAACAGTCGGCCTTCTAGATGACTCCAGACCTGGTTGTTGGCATAGTTTGTGTCGCCCTTCCTTCCCTGGCATGGCAGTTCCGTCAATTGTGCTACCTTCCTTGGTGATAAGATCTCTCTTCCACCTTTCATGGAGACTCCTCCTACTTAAACACTCTCCTTTTCCATGATCAACTAGTTGGTAAATTCTTGGTTTGAGCAGTGTTGTTAGTGTTTTGATAGATAGTTGGTGTGAGTGTGACTAGTGTGAGAGTGTTGATAGCTTGTGGAAGGTTGTGATGTGCCCTTGATTTTATGTAAACCTTGTGAATGAGAGAGAGAGACTTGTATGTTGAGAGATCCATCTTCAAAGAGTGAATGCTTGAGGAACATGCTGGCTAGATCCCTCTGAGAAGGCTTGCGACATCAAGACTTTGGTTGTAAGCTTACTCTTATTTCATTATTAATGCAATCAATGATGTTTTCCTATGTCTTGTATGTAATCTACTTAATAACTCATGACTTCTTGACTTTGTGAGTGAATAGATCATTGTTCTTTTCCGGTTACATGCTTTGTTGTATTTCCTTTGCATTGTTTCAGGTTGATCACTCATTGAGGAAGCGGAAGCTAGAGTAGTGCAACGGAACTCCATTGACCACCTGTTGAGGTAGGCCTCCAACTTTGATTGTTTAAGGAAAGCTATTGTTGATCTGTCCTTGTTTGTGACTAGACCCACTCTAGGGCTAGACAGGTTGCCTCTATCCATAGAGGGAACACTTTCCTGCATCACAAAATTCATTTCTTCTTTCTCTGGGATTGGTTCCTGGTGTATATCCTCTTCTTTTTACATTTCTTGTTCCTTTTCTTGCTCCTCTTCCCCATCTATGTAGATTAATTTCTTTTCAACACACTTATGACCTTTAGTGTATTTTCTATCACAATTGTAACAAAGCCTTTTTCTCTTTTTTCTTCCAATTTTTGTGGTGTCAACCTTGTAGGTGGTGAAAGGTTAAGAGCAACAACACTTCCATCTTTATAGTTATGAGTTGTAGGCTTCCTTGTTGCCGTTATTTTGTTTTCAATTTTTCTTGCCAACCTATATGCTTTCTTCAATGAATCAGGTTCCAAAAGGTGAACCTCATGTTGGATGTTATCATTTAAAGTCCCTATGAACACTTCAATTTCTTGTGCAAGATATTCAAGTTGTTATCTTTACTTTTGCATACTTCCTTATATCGTTTTTAAATTATCGTATCTTTCTATTTACAAGTTGAGGGAAACTTCGATGGTTACATTGGAAATTTTACTTCACTCAGTCCTAAACTTCTAGCTCGTTAGTTTAGGGGTTGTTTTAGTTACTTTTCTAATTTTCTAGTTCAACATGGCCTTACATTCCCACTTCCATATCTAGTCTTTACATTGGTTTTGTTTCTTTATTTATGTATTTATTTCCTTTCACTTTACTCTTTCATTTTGTTCTATGCATTTGTTTTTGTTGTTGTGTCATGTCTTTTCTTTCACGTTTTTTTTAATAATATTATGCATGAAATTTGAGTTTTTCTCGCTCAAGAGAACAATGTGGCAAATTTTTGAAAAGAAAATTTTGATAACGAGAAACTCTTGGCTAATATGTTATCATCTTCTTTGTTTTGGTTTACTTGTCTTTAAATTCAATGATGTCTAGATGGAAAATATAACTCGTTCTGGACATAAATCATTTGGTTGAACTACGAAGCCCCTATCATTATTAGGATCTTCATTCCTGACTCACCCTTGTATCGAATTTTGTTTCTACCTATTAGCTCAACTGAGTAGACAAAGGGAAAGGAGAAAACATAAGACGAGCATGTAAATTTTAGTTATCATTTAAATCCCTCAAACAAGGAAAAACCTATCTTGCACATAATATAAGTCGAGATCCCTCTTCCACCCTCGTGAAAATAAAAAACTAATAAATTCTAAAGCATATATTTTAAAAATAAAAAAAGGGGAATAAAAGAAAGGCTTCCTGTGCAAAGAGGTGAAGCAAGCAACTTCGCCTAGGTACTAAATAGGTCTACTAGTAGTGAAGCAATGCTTGTGAGTCCTTGAGGTGACTTCATCTAGGTATTGAAATATGATCAAAACTCTAAACATCAAAATCTTGGTATATTTATTATCCTTCTCCTCTATCAAAATAGTTGAGGTATGACTAGTATTGTAAATTTGTTTGAAGTTGATAAAGGAAAAGGAGAGACTATATCTTTAACTGGGATAAGCGGCAGAGCCATGGTAATCTACATGGAAAATCAATACTTCCTGAAAGCCTAATACTTTCTACTCAAAGGTGGACCTAAGCAGGGAAGTTGGAGTTCTTCCAATGTGTCACCAAGTTTTGTCGCTACGACAAACACCCTCCAATTTTTTTCCTAAACTTGAATCTTGGAGCCTCCTTATTATCTCATGATCTATCATCTCTAGTTATTCATGGTCACTACATGATTTGTTGATATTTTTCCAAGTGATCAAGTCCTCTTCAAATAATATAAATGTTGAAGCCACTTGCTTACACATGCTTAGAATTATGATGCATTTACAAGCACACTTCTTTCTAGAAAGCCTAGCAACCAATGTTTATCCTTGAAAAGAATGTTTGCATAATCATTAAGAACAATGATTGTGTAGTCCCTTGAAGTAGTTCCTGCAAAGTCCTTAGTAACAGTGATTACACAGTCCTTGGTAATAGGAATTGTGCAACTCATATATCTTCCACAGACCCTACTAATAGTGCTTGCATAGATGGCAAGGATAGTGATTGCACTATACATGTGGAAATTCAGTGTGCAATCTCAGTTAACTGTCCCTCTCACCCTTTGTTGCAAGTGTACCATCATCCCAATGAGTTTGATCAATTGTCGCTTTTGCACCCTTTTCCTTTCATAAGTGTCACTTTCACTTTCATGACTATTTATTTTGTTTGCTTTCACTTTTGCAAGTGTTTATTTTTCATTCTCTTCAGTTTAGCATGCGTCACATTCACTTTCTTTAGCTTTTGCAAGAGTCATTTTCACTTTTTCCTACTCTTGTAGGTGTCACTTTTAATTGTTTGTACTCTTGTATGTGTTGCACCTCAGTGCGCTACTAGATACATATATATCACACTCTTCTACATTATTTGATCCTATATATCATAAGAATATCTAATATACACTCTCCCACAGCTTAGTTCACTTTCTGGTTGCATTTTACACTTATTTCGTAACTTGTATTTTAATTGTCGCAAAGCTACGTTTCAACTATTGCAGTTAGAAATAAGTGTCTCTTTACTATCATTTCAAGATATGCATATTGATTTTGGGTATTTTGAATTCTTTTCCTCATGTTGATGTTATATGAGTGTGATATCACTATTTCAGGAATTTTTTTCATGTCTTATTATTTCTTCTCCCACTGATCCCAAACTTAGTCATTTTAGGATCTTTCATTGTCTTTGCAACCTACTAACCTTTCTACCACCTGGAATTATTCACTATGTAGTATTAAGTCACAGTTAAGCATCCTATGCCTCTTGGAACTACCCATTGTGCAGTCATAGAGGGCACTCTCCTTCATTTGTACACGAAGAAACCTTGAAGTTTAGACCATCACTCTGACTGCCTAGCCCTGTCAACTATGTAGTTCATGGTATATCCTACCCTGTATTGTACATCGTGTAGTTACATTTGATATTGGGCCATACCTATGTCACTATAATTCCCAACTACATAGTTCCCCCATGTTTTCTCCTCAGCTACAACATATTGTGCAGTTATAGTGAACAACATTGCTTGTTGTTTCCTTATCTTTCCCAATTGCATAATCCCTTCATATAGTGGGCCTTCTACTACACATTGCATAGTTCTAGTGAATAATGCGTCACCTCTAGGTCACTAAAACCCTCAACTATGTAATACTTAGAGTCTTTCCCTTAATCACTATGCATTTCACAATTACAATGGCTACTTATGTCCCCCTTACTGACTAAAACCCCCCAATGCACAGTACTTTGTCCTATCTTGCCTCCTACTACACATTGTATAGTTCTAGTGGATAGTGGGTACATTCTTGGGTCCCTCTGATATTCAAATGTGCAATATTTTCCTCCTCTTCCTTGAACACTATGAATTTCTAGTTAGTAAGCCCATCACCTTGCCTCTTAGACTTCCCCACTACGAAGGACCCTAACAAGTCTTCATTAATTGTGCATTACGCAATTCCAAAGGATAGTGTGGTCATCCCTATGTCATTACAATCCTCAATTGTGCAAATTACTATCTTCTTGCTCACAAAAACCTTACTTTTTTCCTCATCACAGTCAACGTCTTCCACGAGAAAGTAGGGGTAGAATAGGTGGTTTCTGGACTAATGTTGGCTTGTCATTAGAATACTTCATCTACATGTATTATCATTTTGTTGTAGCAGCTACAACTACCCTCCAAAATTTTGGCCTGCACCAATTTCGGAGCCTCCCTTGAAGAGTTTCACTTGATGATTGTACACACTCGGGTTCACTCTGTGAGCTTGTGTGAGTCTTTACATCCACCTTGCTTGATTATTGCTTCAAGTCTTTGCATGTTGATGTCCAATTCATGCTTGCAACCGTGTTATGGTTATGCTCAAAGTCTTTGCTTCGTATGTGTTTGTTGTGTTCGCCATGAAAGCATCTATCACACTGACACACAAAGTCACATTCGTTGTCACGCAAGCACTGTCTCGATTAATGAATGATCAACCACGAGTGGCGTGCTTGTCACTTGCACCGTTGGTCAGTCATGTTTAACATGTGTGTCTAGATGGTTCGGTCGTTTCGTCGTCAAGTCATGTGAGTGTGTTTTCGTATGACCACCTATGCACCTTTCGATTGTTCACGCACTTATTCATTTTTGCTAAAGTTATGACGACCAAACTCCTCACTGATAGTTGGACCATCACCCCACCTTCAACTCAACCAATTTTCAACCAAAACAGCGCAGAAGCACCAAGCTAAGTCTTTCAAGATGTGCTACTCGCAAGAAATTCAATCAGCACTCATGCTGGCCACCTGGATAGTCGACTAGTTGCTCATCTTAGAAATTGCGCAGTGCTCATGAGCAGGCCTCTCGCTGCCCATCAGTCATCTCAGCTCAGAAATTGTAGATATGATCAGCAGGTTGGCCTCCCGACCTTAATGAATTTTTTCCAACCAGTAGCTCCTAGTAACAGACTGCCTATTCCCTCCAAGAATTGTGCATTTTCTGTTGCTAGTGACTGAGCAGCCAACTGGCAGTTCCCTCTGGGAATTGCAAAGTTCTAGCTGTCAGTGACCACAACATCCAAATATCAGTTCCCTCTGGGAATTGCACAAATCTGGCTACCAGTGACCCCAGCAGCCAGCTGGAATTTCCCTCTAGGAATTGCAAAGATCTGGCTGCCAATGACCTGAGCAGCGAATTGGCATTTCCCTCTAGGGAATTGCATAGATTTGGCTACCAGTCTCCCGGTCAGTTCCCCAGAAAAACTGTGGAATCTTTGCATGCTGACCCTTCATGCAGCTTGGCCCGTTCCTCTAAAAAATTGCACAAAATTTGGCTTTCTACCCCTTCTAACTGTTTGTTTTAGAAAATGCGGAGAGCATTCTTGCCTTGCCTTTGAGCAGCCCAGACTATTCCTCCCAAAATTTGCGCAATTTTTCCTCCCAATCGAGCCTGACCTTGTAGACAGTCACTTTCGACTCAGATTGTCTGTCTCCATCCCTCAGTGACACTTGCGCAGTTCTCATCAGCAGTTGCCCAGATCCATCATCCTGCATCACAGCCCTGCTACCTCTCCCGATCATCTACATTCGAATGATCATGTGTCATGGTAGACTAGAAGGTTTTGGATTTGATGTCGTCTCGTCATGTGTGACTGCAGGTGCAGGTCTAGTTACACCAAAAAACATGTTAAGACAAAGAATGTGATGAACAAAGGGAGCACATGCAGATGGAACGATTCACCAATGGACAAACGAATGAAGCATGTGAAGAAAATGAACACAACGAACATGCACCTTCACGAACAAGTGAGCTTGTCAAGCCTTTGAACATGAAAGAAAGGAACAACATGCTAGAGCTTCATCAAGAAAAACAAGGACCATCGAATACTCCACGCACTTCACCATGCAAAGGTGAAGCTATGATACACCATGATTACATCCATCACTCAGCAACATTTTAGATCGACATGCAGTCTAGTAGCAACACGAATGTACCAGCATTATCATGTCAAGTCATGTTGAGTCAATTCATGAATCATGTTGCCCACATCTCCACTATAGGCTTGTTGTCAATCAATGTGATGTAACGTGGAATTCCAAGAGACCCACTTGTTGAACATAGATTCATGTAAGTTAGAAAGTCATGGAAGTCAAATGATCATGAGGGTAGTCGAATAGCCACATGGCTTAGTTTCACCCTTGGCTATAAATACACCCCTCATTTGTACATGTAGGGACTTTTCACCTCAGCTCCTCCACATATCCAAGAGAGTCTGTAATATTTTCTTTGAGGAGTAAGTAGTGGCTCCAACGCCCTGTTGACGGGGTTAGTTATGTATGGTGTAACGATGTGTCTTGGAACTTTCACATAATTCAGAAGCCTGTCAACAGGCTAGCACGTTTTCACACATGTATTGTATTTGTTGTAAGACTGATCTTTAACACTTGTAATGCATGTTTCTTTAACCATGTGTTCTACATCTGAAATGATTCATTTGTTGTAATGCATAATGTATTAATGGAAATGTGTTGTATATGCTATTAATTTTGTCTCATCCGTGTCAACTGTTTTGCTGGACATCAGACAAACCTTTCACATGAACCTTGTTGTAACAACCATTGCACTCATCTCGGACTGATCCATGATTGATGTGCATGTTACCTTACCTTGTATGTTCTGGCTTCCGCATTTGAGTGGATTGCTCCGCCGAAAGTTGTGTATGTCCTTTGTGTTGTGTGTTCCTAGCCAAGTTGGGATTGATCCCTTTCAACCTAGAGCTCACCTTCACCTTTTTACCCTCACAGTGAAAGAACCATTGACACAAGTACACTTACACTCACCAGGCACGCGAACCTCACTTCTCAAAGACAAAGAAAACTACTCTCCTATGCTGACAAGAAATAGTTGAGGCAAATCCTTAAGACAATGGAAATTGGACCATCATACCATATGGGACTCCCACACCAAATGGTGTGCGGTCTAGTTGGGACTTCATACTGGGGTGATCCCCTAAATGTTGGCAGACCCAACACCATCAACATTTCTGGCGCTAGAAGGAGGGTAGCCAGCTGTATAGGGTTGAAATTCCCCTCACACTCACTCATCAACCATCTGGTAAAGGCAATAATTTGCACTCCCTCTCACCTACACACAACTCTATAGTTGGTTACTCCTCACCTCCTAGAATTGAACATGAGATCCCATATCAACACCTTTGCTCCATCTGTCCCATCACTCACCAATTCGAAAAAGCAGACTGGATGATCCTAGGCAAACAACACCTTCCATATACATCAATTAAGTCAAAATCCACTCCCACGGGAGTTTTTGTGTCATCGGTGGAAGAAGCAGTCCTTGCCACACTTGAAGGTTTGGCAGAAGCTATTAAAGATGGAGGGGAACTTTGGGTCTTCCGGCAAGGCAAACAAGACACTCTTGTGATCTTGGGATTAGACTCTGGTAAAGAGGCGGAGGGGAAGGTTGTGGAGGAGGTGGAGGTGGATACAATTCAACAGACTCAGAACCGAAACCATCAGACTCCGAAAGAGAGGAAGAGGACGAAGAAGAACAAGAGATGGTTGAACAAAATATTGAATGGATGACTCAGGGACCATTGGCTCTCCCGGCTGTTCTACACAAGATGCCGAAGTGAACGGAGAGAATGACCATCAAGTTCATCCATGACAGCACGGTGAAGGCAAAAGATCATTTAGAAAACTTCTATCTACAGTTGCAAACCCTTGAGGTACGACATGACGACATAGCTTGTAGATTGTTCCCATGTAACTTGGATGGTCATGTAACTGCGTGGTATCACAACCATACACCAAACTCCATACAGAACTAGGGTGTATTCAAATGCATGTTCCTTGAAAATTTTGTTGATGATAATACCCCAGCTATGGTACTGAAAGAATTGGGTAGCCCAAAGATGGAGGGGAAAGAAAAGGTAAATGATTTCAACCAGAGGTTTACACGCATATTGAAAAAAATTGCAGTAGAAACAAAACCTCATGACTCCATCACTGTTTATTAATACATGTCCGCACTGCCGACCAACATTACGCAGTTCGTCAAGCGAGCTGCGAAACCAACACTCTTGGAAAACTATGAAGAGGCTATTGTTATCAAAAAATACCTGCACACGATTGGACTCATCAAGGATGATGAACCAACAAAGGACTCTAAAGACACAAGCAGGAAGTCCCAAGAGATGGCGAGCAAGGATAGAGACAAGGAAGAAAATTATATTGAAACCCTCACTTGAATCATCAAGAACTTAACAGCTGAAGTGTCTGAGCTTAAAAAATGGAAAACAAACACATTTTCAAGGAGCTATCCGCCTAGACAGAGACAAGGAAGAAACTCATTAGGCAGCAACTAGTCCACTCAAGAAAATGCATAGAGCTTTATGTTTAATGTCGATCAGTGCGCAGATCCCGAGTTTTGTTCGTTCCATGAAGAACATCACCCTAAGAACTTATGTTTGGACTGGAAGTGATGTTGCAAACTTGGTATATAGTCATACACTCGATGCAGAGAGCGGTATGCAGAAGCAGCCGGATGACAGAGATTATGACAAAGGTATTGCACCTATTGAAGCATCAAGTTCTGGGCATGTGGTGAATGCATATCATTTCTTGCAAGCAGTGTCGAAGACAAACACCGAGAAGCATCCCCCAAGACAAAATGACTGTTACAATCTTAGGAGTAAAGGGGATCCCCCTACACTTGGGGAAATGTAAGAGAAGATCAAACTTCTGATAAGGAAGGTCAATCCACTGGCCGCCCAAAAGCAGACAACAGAAGGCAAGTCTAGGAAGAAAGCGACAGGCAAGAGTACTTCCATGAGTAGCAAACTACAAAAAACTCCGCCGAACAACACGAACATCTATTCTACCCCAGAAACCTCTATAATTCTACCACCTCTGGACTACAACATTGTTGACAACATGAAGAAAATTCAAGCAAAAAATCAGTTTGTTCAAGTTGGCTAAGATCCAGAGTCAACGAGATATCCTGTTGTGCACAATGGGATAGACAGCAAGAGACAGCGCAACCTCTACCAGCAAGGGAGCAAGCACACCTCCCAGATCACTTTCTTTTATGCTCAATACACTCCGGATGGAAGAAGCACACTCAGGTTGCCCCTCATTCCTGCTATCTTTTCAAATTTTCAACTGCAGTGTTCACAATTGTCTAGTTGATTCTTGTGCGGCAGCCAATGTCATGCCGCTCTCCATTGCAAAAAATATCAATGAAAAATGGAGTGAAACATCCACGTGAATCATCCAAATTGATTGAACATCGATACCAACCATTAGTGAACTATGAGATGTGATCATATGACTATCTCATGATGGTCGAGTCCACCAATGCATCAACATAATGGTTGTAGAAATCCCAAAAGCATACGGTCTACTACTAAACAGAGACTGGTCCAACAAGTTAGACGGATATTTTGCTACAGACTTCTCTCATATGTGGATTATGTACAAGGGTAGATGAAACCAAATCCGAGTGTTATCCAAGAGGTATATGAAACACAGTGTCACTCCCCTTAATGTTGAGAACAAACCATTGGCCTTCACGGAACTCATGTTTGGCAATTGTTTCATGGAAAAGGCATTGGAGTGTTATCTTGCATGGCCTAATCCAACCTCATCAAACAAGAAGTTGGGACTCCTTCCTCGCCCAACTAATGATAATGAAACTTGTACAACTTTTTTTTCTAATAGTAGCAATAGTAGCAACAACGGTAGTAGCAACAGTACTAGTGTGCCAAACGGTCCATGTACAACAAGCTATGGGCCATGAGTCTTGAAAAATTAGGAAAAAATGATGGCTTAAGGACTGAGTGTATTTTAGTCATCCAAAAAGATGAACCATGCATGATTTCAATTTTTTTGAAGTCCGAAGTCACAAACTATGATGCTAAAGCAATCATGCTAAACACATGAAGGACCAACATCATGAACAAACATAGCAACCTGGGAACCCACCATGCTCTGAAGATGGCCAATATCAATACAAGTTACACACCGCAGTAGCAACCAATAGTTGACCAATTGATCAAATAGTACTGAGATGGGTCTGCATGAGTAGATGATGACCTGAGTACCCATTTCACGTGAGCAATCCAACATGAGATTCCGGGTAAAGGAGGAGACAAGCCATTGCAACAAATAATAGGTAACGCATACATGTTGTTTGTTTGCCTTTTGCAAAAAATATTGACTAACGTCTTAAGTGTTTGGGTTACTTGCAAAGTTTGTCATCATACTTGGTTTTCTAATTTAGATACTGAACGTAAGAAATCTTGGAAGATTTTCTTACGCATTGACTTCAGAAACTTAAACCCTTCTCGGAATAAAAACAACTACCCCATGCCATCATTCGAGCCCATGTTGCACACAATACCTAAAACAATGGTGTTTTCCTCACTTGAAGGTCTTTTAGAATGCCACCAGGGTCTGGTAGTAGAGCCCGATGGAACAACACTGGTCCACAAGAAACTTGGCTCACACACGTATCATTTTCAATCACTTGACGGGAGGATTGATAATATTCCTATCAACGGACAAGTCCTCAAACACTAGATTCAGTAGGTCGAGCCACACCCGTGCCATGTACATAGTTTGCTTTCCTTTCATTGTTTCATTTGGTTTTTTTTGCTTATTATCTTTGCTTTTTTTTTTGTTTGATTCTACTTACTATTTTTTTTCATGGTCATTTTGTTTGTTTGATATATTACTATTTTGGTTTTCGGAAATAAATGCTTCCAACTACTATGTTCTAACTTTTGAGTAGATTATGTGGTTGAAATTTGAAGAGACTTGTGACGCTGCAGCACTTGGCCCATCTTGTGTCCATTTTCTCTGTGTTTGGTTACAACCTTTAGTCGATGAAGTCCTGATGGAAAATACGAACCATCTGTAAGGGAAGCTTTGGTCCAACCATGAACCTGTGTCCACACTGGGGAAGCCCCATGCCTCTACTCAGCTTTCTGTTGTGTGTGTTTAAGCTAATCCAACTTGAAGAAATGGAGAAGCAGAAAAATCTAAACGAGCAAACCTATGTCAAAGGTCTTACATGCTTCTCTGAAGGAACAAACTCTTCTACTCTCAATAAGTTAGGGTCCCTCTTCCACCCTGAAAATAAATAAGTGAATATGCACAGTTCTCTTAAAAAATACAAAGTGGAAAGAAGATAAAGGCTTCATGCACAGAGAGGTGAAGCATGCAACTCCATCGGGGTACTAGCCAGGCCCGCTAGTAGTGGAGCAATGTGTGTGTACCTGTGTGACTCCATCGAGGTACTGTCCAAACCTGCTCGTAGTGGGGAAACACTAGAGATGAAAGCTTATTCTCTAAAAATATTAAAATCACGGGCTAAACTACCCTTCCCAGATTCAAAACGCTGAGATCTAAGTTCAAATTTTGATTGTGTTTGACTATGTTGGAAAAGGGTGAACAATGTATATCCATGGGGTAAGTGGGGAAACTGAAGTAACCCACACAATGATTCAATGCTCCCCGAAATACCAAGGACATGTGCTAGCAATGAACCAAAACATAGAAGCTAGAGTTCTACCAACGTGCCACCAAGTGTTGTAGCGGCTACAACCACCCTCCAAAATTTTGGCCAGCACCAATTTCGGAGCCTCCCTTGAAGAGTTTCACTTGATGATTGTACATAGTCAGGTTTACTCCATGAGCTTGTGTGAGTCTTTACATCTTCCTTGCTTGATCATTGCATTCAAGTCTCTGCATGCTGATGTCTAAGTCATGCTTATGACCGTGTCCTGGTTATGCTCAAAGATTTTCTTCGTATGTGTTTATTGTGTTCGCCATGAAAGCATTCGTCACACTTGTTAAAAATTATATATTACAGAGCAATGGAACACATAAAATATATTGCAGAAATATAAACACATAAAACAAGAGAGACACAGTTATACGTGGTTCACCCAATTTGGGCTACGTCCATGGGAAATAGCCAATCCTTCCTTTTATATTATCCAAAAAGCTGAAGAGATACAACCTACAGTAGATCCATTGTAATTCCCTCTTCGCTCTCACACAATCTCCTCTCTCTTTCTCACTCAGAATATAGATCTACATAGATGCAATACAATTCCCTCATATATTGCGAGGGGTTTCCTTATAGGAAAAAAACTCTAAATTAAACATAAATTGTACCATTGGATCTCTGTGTAATGAACGACCCAGATTGACTACAAAATTACAACATTTACAAGGCAATTTTACATCTATTTTTAGCTTGGGGGTGCTGCCCCTGATACCCCACCAAGGGGGGCTCCTAAAGATCATTGTTGCCCCCCGCCTAGACCCCCGTTGCAGTGAAAGTATTACGGGCGGCGTTGCTGCCACATTATGAACTGGGGTCCAATATGGTGATACTTCTAAATAAAGAAGATAATCAGGCTCCACACCCAATAATCTCCCACTTGAAGACTGGTTATAGAAACTCCATTGCTGCTTTGTTTGTTCGACAATGAATCCACTTTCGACCTGGTTGTTTCTCATCTTCATCATCATACTTTAAGACTAATTGAAATTGAGAAAAATTCAATTTCTCCCTGGTTACAAATTTTTTTAACATATATGTAGGATTCTGGCTAGTGTGTATCTTTTCCAACTTCAACTTTCCATCTTCCAACATTGACTGTATGAAATGATACTTGAGTTGTACATGTTTTGTCTTGGAATGAAATGCAGAGTTCTTTGCAAGATGTATGGAACTCTGGTTGTCACTGTATAACCTGCCCAACTCATGTTTCTTACCCAATTCATCCAGAAACCTTTTTAACCAAATCATTTCTTTACTAGCCTCTATAGTAGCAACATACTCTGCTTCCGTTGTTGAGAATGCAACCACACTTTGCAATTTTGAAACCCAACTGACAGTTGTTCCACCTAAAGTAAACACATACCCTCTTGTTCTCCTCTTGTTATCTCTATCACCCACCGTATCTGCATCAACATATCCCTGTAGAGCAATGTTTGGGCCACCAAAGCATAATGCTTGATTTGTGGTACCTCTCAAATACTTGAGAATCCAATTCACCCCCATCCAATGTTCTTTTCTTTGAATATTCATGTACCTGCTTACAACTCCCACTACATGTGCATACCATTGCATACATTAAGCTTCCAACTATAGGTGCATATGGAACGTTAGACATATAAGTAATTTATTCCCGAGTCTTGGGACACACCTCCTTACTTGGTTTGAAATGGCTAGCCAAAGGTATACTAACTGGTTTTGCATTCTGCATATTAAATCTTTTCAACACCTTTTCTATGTACTCACTCTAAGAAAATTTTAATTTTCAATTCTTCCTCTCTCTAGTTATTCTCATACCAAGGATTTGTTTTGCATCACCCAAATCCTTCATTTTTAATGAGTTCACTAGTTTTCTTTTTAGAACATTTATTTCCTACATGTTAGAACCTTCAACAAGCATGTCATCTACATACAATAACAATATAATATAACTGGCGTTATTTTTCCTTTTGAAATAAATATAATGATCAGAGTGACATCTAGTATAACCTTCTTCATACATAAACTTGTCAAATTTTAGATACCACTACCTTGGAGCCTGTTTTAATCCATACAAGCTCTTCTTCAACCTGCACACTAGTTTCTCCTTCCCTTTTATCTCATATCCTTGTGGCTACTGCATATATATCTCTTCCTCCAAATCCCCATGGAGAAAGGTTGTCTCTACATCTAACTACTCAAGATGCAAATCTTTAGTTGCTACTAGACTTAAAATAGTTCTGACTGAAGTCATTTTAACAATAGGAGAAAATATCTCATCAAAATCTATACCCTTTTTCTGTGCAAACCCCTTCACCACAAGTCTAGCTTTATACCTTTTCCTACCTCCATCTTCTTCCTTCAACCTGTAAACCCATTTATTCTGCAATGTTGTTTTACCTGCAGGTAACCTGACGAAGTTCCAAGTTTGGTTATGTGCTAAGGATTCCATCTCTTCTTTCATGGCTTGCTCCCACTTCTTCCTGGATCCTACCGGTACTTCTTCTTCATAACATTCTGGTTCATCAGAATCAGTCAACAATACATAATATAATGAAGGAGAGTATTGTTTAGGGGGTCTACTTATCTTGGTAGATCTTCTAACACCACTTTCAGGTGTTTGAGGTGCTTTTTGTTGTTGTTCTAGTTCTTGATCATTATGATTTTCAGGCACCATCACTTTTTCTATGATCTCATCAAGCACTGTGTATTATCTGATTAATTTTTCTTGTTTCTTTTCCTACAACTGATCCTTATACAAAACCTTTTCATTTCTAATGACATCTCTGCTCCTAGCGATTTTGTGTTTTTCATAATCATAAAATCAATAACCAAAATCATTAACACCATATCCAATAAAGGTACATTTCTTTGATTTTGCCTCAAACTTTGTTCTATTTTATTTATTAATGTGGACAAAGGCTTCACAACCAAAAGTCTTTAAAAATGAGTAGTTTACCTTTTTACCTATCCATGCCTCCTTTGGAATACACCATCCAAGGAACTTGAAGGCCCTCTATTTACTAGATAAACAACAATGTCTACAACATCTACCCAAAATTGTAAAGGCAATCCTGCATGCAATCTCATGCACCTTGCAGGCTCCATGATTGTTCTGTTCATCCTTTATGACACACCATTTTCTTGTGGAGTCCCTAGAACTATCTTCTCTCTGTGAATTCCATTCTATGAATAGTACCTATCAAAATCTTTGCTGCACTATTAAGCTCTATTGTCTCATCTGAGACACTTCGACCTTTTTCCTATCTCTTTTTCAACCAAAGCTTTCTATTTCTTGAAAGTATAAAATACATCAGATTTATTTCGAATACAATAAATCCAGGTTTTCCTAGTAGCATCATTAATAAAAGTAACATAATAGTGAAAGCCACTGAGAGATGATACCTGAGCAGGTCCCCACACATTTGTATGCACAAGTTCTAATTTTTCTCTCTTCTCTTCTTTCCCAACTCTGACGAATCTGACTCTCTTCTGTTTTCCATAAACATAATTCTCATGGAATTTTAATCAACATGCGTCAAACCTATCAACAAATTTCTTGAGTGAAGAATCTGCATCCCCTTCTCACTCATGTTCCCAAGCCTATGATGCCACAATGTCATATCTTCTCCTATAGAGGTTAAAACATTAACAAAATTAGAAATACCATTGCATAAATACAATGTACCAACCTTTTCACCTTTTGTTATTACCAGGGATCCTTTAGTGACCTTCTAGGTTTTATCTGTGAAAGTAGTCACACAGCCTTCACCTCCCAACTGCCCTGTTGAAATTAGATTTTTCTTCATATCTGGAACATGCCTTGCCTCCTTCAATAGCCATTGATTTCCATTCCACTATTTTATGAAAATTGTACCCATTCCAATGATTTTATAGGGTTTATCATCACCCAATCGAACCTGTCCAAAATCTCCTTGAAAATAATCATGAAAATGTTTCCTATCAGGTGTGGCATGGAATGAGGCCCCTGAGTCTACCACCCAAGCATCAATAATATTTTCTAATGAAAGAATCAAAGCATCTTACAACACATCACATGTCACATTCATGATTGTTTTCTTGTTGCACGTCTCCTTCTTTTCCCTTCCAAGACTTGCAGTCTTTCTTCAGGTGTCCTTTCTTCCCGCATTTCTAGCACACTATCCCCGATATGGATTTGGATCTGCCTTTCCTTGACTTACTGCGATATCCTGGGCTCTTTCTTCTTTCCATTTTTCTTCCCATAGCTTCTGTTGTCAAAGCATTACTTGATGTCTCACCGGAGCTTTTTCATCACATTTCCTCACTAAGGATTGCACCGACAACATCATCAAACTTTAAAGTACTAGATCTAGAGATAGAGTTACTAATGGCCATAACTAAACCATTCCAACTTTCCGGCAATGAGCACAGAAATAACAGAGCCCTAACTTCATCATCAAAAGCTACCCCTACAGAACTTAACTGACTAGTAACTGTATTAAATTCATTTAAATGATCAGCAACAGATCCACCTTCTGACATCTTCATATTAAATAAACACTTCATAATAAATACCTTATTTGAGGCCGAGGATTTTTCATATAGTTTGGCTAGTGCCGACATTAAACCCTTCGTTGTCGTTTCCTTTGAAATATTAAAGGCTACCAACACCGCTAGGCACAGTTGTATTGTTCCAAGTGCCTTTCTGTCAAGAATATCCCATTCTATGTTTTTCATACTCATCAACTTCTTTGTCTTTCCGCTCAATGGTTGGTATAGATCTTTCTGTTACAAATAGTCTACCATCTACATCTTCGATAGCTGGTAGTTTTGGCCATTAAATTTTCGACCCTAAACCTACCATCTTCCGCCATTGCTCCCACTCGAACGACGAACCCTTCTCTCCTGCGAGTTCATCAACCAAATAGACCTTCGGCTCTGATACCAGTTGTTAAAAATTATATATTACAGAGCATTTGAACACATAAAATATATTGCGAAAATATAAAAACAAAAACACATAAAACAAGAGAGACATAGATATACGTAGTTCACCCAATTTGGGCTATGTCCACTAAAATTTTCTAATCCTCCCTTTTAAATTATACAGCAAACTAAAGAGATACAACCTACAGCAGATCCATTGTAATTCCCTCTTCACTCTCACACAATATCCTCTCTCTTTCTCACTCAGAATACAGATCTGCATAGACGCAATACAATTCCCTCATATATAGCGAGGGCTTACCTTCTAGGGAAAAAAACTCTAGATTAAACATAACTTTTGTCGTCAGATCTTCACCTAATGAACGGCCCAGATTGACTATGAAATTACAACATTTTATAAGGCAATTTTACATCTATTTTTAGCTTCGGGGGCGCTGCCTCCAATCCCCCGCCAAGGGGGGCTCCTAAAGATCATTTTCACCCCCCTGGACCCCCCTTGCAGTGCAAATATTACAGGTGGCATTGCCGCCACATTACGAACTAGGGTCCAATGTGGTGATACCTGTGAATAAATAAGATAATCATGCTCCACACCCAACAACACTCACACACAAAGTCACATTCGTTGTTGCGCAAGTTTCGTCTCGATCAATGAACGATCAATCATGAGTGTTGCGCTTGTCACTTGCACTATCGGTCAGTCATGTTGAACATGTGTGTCTAGATGGTTTGGTCGTTTCGTCATCAACTCATGCGAGTGTATGTTCATCTGGCCACCTATGCACCTTTCCACTGTTCACACACTTAGTCCCTTTTGCTGAAGTTCTCATAACCAGACTCCTCACTGACAACCAAACCATCACCCCACCTTTGACTTGATCGATTGTCAACCAGAACAACACATAAGCACCAAGCTAAGTCTTTCAAGTTGTGCTACCCGAAAGCAATTCAATCAACACTCATGCTAGCCATCTGGACACTCGACCAGATGTTCATCTTAGATATTGCGTAGTGCTCATGAGTAGGCCTCCCACTTCTCATCGGTCATCTCAACTCTTAAATTGTGCAAAGATGATCAGCAGGCTGGCCTCCTGGAATTAATGCATTTTTTCCAGCCAGCAGAAAAGTGCCTTTTCCCTCTAGGAATTGCATAGTTTCTACTGCCAGTGACTGAGCAACCAACTAGCAGTTCCCTCTGGGAATTGTGAAGTTCTAGATGCCAGTGACCCCAATAGCCAACTAGCAGTTCCCTCTGGGAATTGCACAAATCTGGCTACTAGTGACACCAACAGCCAACTAGCAGTTCCCTCTGGGAATTGCATAGATATAGCTGCTAGTGATGCAAACAATGAACTGGCAGTTCCCTTTGGGAATTGCACAAATCTGGTTGCCAGTCTCTGGGAAGTTCCCCAAAAAACTACGCAATCCCTACCTATTGACCCTTCATGCAACCCGGCCCTTTCCTCTGGAAAATTGTGCAAATCTGGTTGTCCAACCCCTACTGACTGTTCATTCTATAAAATGTACAGAGAATACCTACCTTTCCTTCTAGCAACCTGGACTACTTCCCAAAATTTGCGCAATTTTTCCTCCCAGCCAAGGCTGACCTTGCAGACAGTCACTGTCAACTCATTGTATCCATCCCTTAGTGACTCTTCTGCAGTTTTCATCAACAGTTTCCTGGAGCCATCATCCCACATCACAGCCATGCTACCTCTCCCATTCACCTGCATTCGAATGATCATGTGTCATGGTAGACTAGAAGGTTTTGGATTTGATGTCGTCTCGTCATGAGTGACTACAGGTACAAGTACACCAACAAAAATGTCAAGACGATGAATGAGATGAATGAAGGGAGCACATGCAGATGAATAGGTTCACCAACAGACAAACGAATGAAGCATGCAAAGCAGACGAACGTGGCGAACATGCAATTTCACAAACAAGTGAGCCAGTCAATCCTTCCAACATGAAAGCAAGGAACAACATGCTAGAGTTTCATTAATCAAACCATTGACCATTGAAGACTCCGCACACTTCGCCATGCGGATGTGAAGCTATGATACACCATGAAGACATCCATCACTCAGCAGCACTGTAGCTCGACATGCACTCCAACATCAACACAAATGTACCAGCATTGTCATGTCAAGTCATGTCGAGTCAAATCATGAGTCATGTTGCCCATGTCTCCACTATGGGCTTGTTGTCAAACAATGTGATGAAATGTGGAAGTCCAAGTGACCTACTTTTTGAACATAGAGTCATGTAAGTCAAAAATTCACGGAAGTCGAACGGTCATGAGGGTAGTCAAATAGCCACAAGGGTTAGTTTCACCCTTGGCTATAAATACACCCCTCATTTGTATATGAAGGGACTTTTCACCTCAGCTCCTCCACGTAGCCAACAGATTTTGTAATCTTTTCTTTGAGGAGTAAGTAGTGGCTCCAACGTCACGCTGACGTGGTTAGTGATGTATGGTGTAATGATGTGTCGTAGAACTTTTGCTTAATTGAGAAGCCTATCAACAGGCCAACACGTTTTCACACATGTATTGCATTTGTTGTAAGACTAATCTTTAACACTTGTAATGCATGTTGCTTTAACCATATGTTCTACATATGGACTAATTCATTTGTTGTAATGCATAATCTATTAATGGAAATGTGTTGTATATGTTATTAATGCTATCTCGTCTGTTTCCACTACTTTGCCGAACATCAGACAAACCTTTCACATGAACCTTTTTGTAACAATCGTTTCACTTGTCTCAGACTAATCCATGAGTCTTGTACGTGTTATCATACCTTGTATGTTATGACTATCGCATCTGAGTGGACTGCTCCGCCAGAAGCTGCGTATGTTCTTTGTGTTGTGTGTTCCATTAGGGGAATTTTGAGGTCTAAAATGGACCTCCTAAGGAAATTATAGAATAATAGTGGAAATAATAAAATAAGATTAGATTACATCATCAAATTTTAGAATGAAAAATGAAACAACTATTTTTTCAACTCATATTTTCAACTTATCTATGTACGGTTTTACCTGACTTTCAAGAGGGATTACTCATTGGATGCCAAATTTCAATACTAATCCAAGTAGTACACATGTTGCATACTTTTGATGGACCCTACTACATGAAAAATGAGAAATACATGAAAAACATGATTGCAATCACGTTTTTTCATGTATTTCTCATTTTTTGTGTAGAAGGGTCCATCAAAAGTATGCAATATGGGCACTCCTTGGATGAATAATTAAGTTTTTCATCCAATGAGTACTCACACTCAAAATTCGGGTAAAACCTTAGGGAGATCAGTAAAAAATACGAGTTGAAAAAGTAGTTTTATTATTTTATTATTTTTTAAACTTTTAAATTTTTTACTCCAAAAATGGTGAATCATCCCCCATAGTTTAAATCATCATCTTAAATCCTATTGGTTCTTATAAATCTTATTTTGGTTGTACATTTTTCTTAGGAGGCCCATTTTAGACCTCAAAATTCCCCTAATGTTAGCCGAGTTGGGACTAATCCTTTTCAACTTGGAACTCACCTTCACCTTTTTCCCCTCATAGTTAAAGAACCATTTACACAAGTACACTTACCCTCACCAGGCACATGAACCTCACTTCTTGAAGACAAAGCGAACCACTCCCCTATGCTGACAAGCAAGAGTTGAGGAAAATCCTTAAGACAATAGAAACTGGGCCATCATGCCAGATGGGACTCCCACACCAAACGGTGTGAGGTCTAGTTTGGAATTCATATTGGGGTGATCCCCTGAAAATTGGTGGGTCTAGCACCGTCAATACATTTCAACATGACAAAGTGATCATTAGGGGACGTTATAAAAGAGAGGCTACAAGAGAGAACTTGCGAAGAAGGAGAAAAACAAAGAACCATCATGAAGAACATGAAAGAATATCAGACCAAGGAAAATACATGGAAACTCATGCTAACCTAGAAGCTTCTGACACTCTCCTAGACCCTTTGGACGGTGAAGATGAAGTGCAAACAAAGAACCATCATGAATAATTCAAAGTCATAGCAGTAAAGATAAGAGCTTGACATTGATGAAATGAAGTCTTATGTCATCGTTGCCAAGTCATGGGTTCTCAAAGTGTCATCAAAAAATTCGTATATGTCAATGTGTTTTTCCACATCACATGTGAAATGTAATTATGTAATTTTCAAAAAAGAGAAAATTTAAAATGTGTGGAAGCCCCAGGGTCCCACATGGAATTTGAAAAGTCATTAGAAGGTCCTAGAGCCATTAGAAGCTCAAAGGTTATATTGAAAAATTCATAATAGAAGCTCAAAATCCATGAGGGAAGTCAAGAGTCACATGCGAGGTGGAGAGTCACCTCCTTTTTTATAAATACACCGTCATAGCTCAAGAGGAAAGAATTTGGACTTTTCACCTTGACTTCTCTAGCTTGGCATAAGAGAGAAGATCTTTCTTTGAAGGAGCAAGTAGTGACTTGATGTTCCACTATTGGGCTAGTGTCACAACATTGTAATTGTGTTTCTCAATACTTTCACTTAATATATAAAGCTCTCAGAGCTGACAAACTTTCATGCATATGTCGTGAATGATTGTGAGACTATTCTTTCATTGTTTGTGGTGTATGTTTATGTTAACACATACTAATGAGAATGAACTATTTTGTTGGCTTTCATATGCATCTTATTGAACATGCATTGTTACATGATTTTATGATCAATGTAATCTTGTGAACTGCTTTTTAGGTTAACTAACGATCATTTGCATGCTCTTATGTGTCTCTTTTAGGATAGTATTATCACTTTTCTTCTAAAGGAGTTGTCTCTCTTTTCCATTCTGTGAAATTCCTTATATACATTGCAATTGTATGCCTCATAGTGTTAACTTGCTTATTTCAAATATTGTTTTTATAATCTCTTATGTTTATAATTACGGCCAATCAAATTTCCTTAGGATAATGGAAACTAGCCTTATTTCCTAGTTGAGGATCCTACTCCAAATGGTGTGAGGTCTAGTTGGGACTTCCTACCAAGGAGGCCCCCTTGGTTGATAGATTTCCAACATCATTAACAGGATGACTAATTGAGGTGATTCAAAATCCATTGGAAAGAGAAGACATAGAAAAAATATATGTGGAAAATAATCAAAACTAGTTGATATTGTTATTTTTAATATATTGAAGTTGTAATTTAATGCTTTTAATTATACATCAATTAAGATGCAATGACAATACCTATATTCAAGAGAGGTAAAATATTTTCATCGCGAAGCATTAATGTCATGTATAATTATTGAAAATGATATTACAAAAACCATCACATGGGGAGCATTTGAATAGCTCTTCTTTAATAAATGGATCAAATATCAAAAATAGGAGGATATGCATAAATTTTAAGATGAATTATAACATGTTAAAGAGAAGATAAAAAAGAAGTATGATTGGATCTCTAAGATACAAAACTTCAAAGATTCACTCATTATGGAGATTAAATAGTTAAAAGAGGGGAAAGGCAGCAAGGGGATATCGGAAAAGTGCAATTCAAATGAAGAATTCAAAAACAAAAATGAAGAAATATGTATATTACAAAGCCATAATAGAAAAATACTAGAATACATCAAGAGATTGAAAGAAAACAAATAAGCATTGTCAAAGTTAGGAAGAAACAAGGAACCTAGATAAAGAGATTACCAAACTAATTGAAGAGGAAAATTGCAAGAATATTAAAGAATCTCTACACAGAGATGAGGTAAAATAATAAATGTAGTCTAGAATTTAATATGTCATCAAAAATCTATATATGGGGTCACATTGCAACTTCAAAATAAGGCAAGATTCAATAAGGTCTCAAGAATATACCTGAATAATTTGCACTCCATCTAAAGGATGTGTATGTCAAATATGATGGTATTATCTCAAATGCTCAGGTAATCAAAGACCATGTAAAGAAGATATAGTAAGTCATTATCCATGAAAAGAAGGTAGATTAAATGGATGTGTAGATTGAAGGAAAACCATCAAATGTGAAACCATATCATCATCCTCATTACTGAAATATTTTAAGGAAGACAAGAAGATCGATATCACGTTATCAAGGAAGAAGATGAAATATTCATCAATATTCATGGAAGAGGGAATATCCAAATCATTATTCAATAGGATGTTATCAAACACCAATAACTACTACAAATTGGAGAAGTCATAAAAAAAATATGTGATTGAATGTTATCAAAGACCAAAAATTGCTACAAATTGGAGAAGCCACAACAAAAATACATGGTCAAATAGAAGAAAACCATGCAACAACCTACCATCAAGGATAAATACCAAAACGAATTGAGCCTGGATGGATTGATCATCATAAATGGTTATCTAGGTTGTACAAAGAACAAAATGAAAAAAAAAAAAAAAACACTATGGAATACACAAACATAGAGAAATAAAATAGAGAGCATAGTAATATAGTGAAAACCTAGCTTCTATTGAGAAATAAAATAGTAGAATAACGTACAACACAAAGTGGCTAGAATGGTGGTAGTTATCTTTGAAGGGAGACATATGGTAGCTACATACATTCAAAAAATGTATTAAAATAGGCCAAAATAATGGCCTTTTAACATAAATAAATAGCCCTAGAGGTCCAAAACCCTATCCCTAGAAGATGATGTTCCAAAATGTTTGTAGGCCCCAAGGTGGTTAGTTGGTACATCAAGTTCCCAAGGTTGAAATTTGCATACAATGTCCATTTGAGATGCGCAATAGACAATTGGAAAGAGTTATTCAAATATTATATATTTTGGTTGAGGTGAAGGGTAACACCCTTGGTCCCCTAAATAGTAAAAAAATTATCATCTAGGGCCTCAAAATGGCCCAAAAATTTGGGACCTAAAAATCCATGGAAAAATTACTAAGTAGATGGAGAATTGTTGATTCAGTGGAAGATGTGGGTGGTCATAGAAGTATAACTAAATTAGTCCTCCCCCTCTTAAGAAGTATTGGTTTTCAGTGTGTCAAATTCCCTCATTAGATGGGAAACCTATACTAAATTTGGCCCTTGGTGAGCCACTTGCCTCGGTGAAGAAGTTATATTTCTTTGACAACATGGTAGATTTGTATGATTTAATGGATGATAACCTTGATCTTGGTGTCCATGATCCAATTGGTTACAACCTATTTAATGCAGTCATGATTGATTTCTATGGGAACCAATTTATTAGGTGCTTTTGAGGTGTCCAACAAAGGTGGAAAATATGGTTGAAGAATCTCCACATTAAATATTAGGTGTAAGCCAAGGAAAAGAGGAATACTAAATTCAAAATTATTTTCACTTGCAGCCTTTGTGATTTTGTAAGGCCCATATTAGAGTAGTTTTAGCTTCCTATGGGGATTATGAAGCACTATTTCCATAAATGTAACGACACCTTATCACCAACTTGAAACCTGTGTGGAACCCAATGTCAATCATGTAATTGCTTATACTTGGCATGACTCACTTTATGTATAATATCATGTACTTATTGTTGGAGGTGTTGGGTCTCTTCCACAAATTTGGCCACATTATCTACCTTGTATTAAGAACGGGAAGACTCTACTAGCGAAGATACAATAAGAAGTGCTACATCAATTAGGACCAATGGTTGTAACCCCAAGCACACTTGAAAATTATTGTGGCCAATATAGTTTTGGAGGGATTTTATATATATATATTTGTTAGACTAATGATTACATTGAGAGGGGGGTAAATTAGTGCAATGGTCAATTTTCATTAACTTGGACAATTGTACAATTAATAAAAACTATAAAAAAACCATGCATCATAAAATATCATCATCACATCAACACATGACAACACCACATGTAATTGGAAACCCTTGCGAGAGAAAACCACAAATTTCTTTTATCTTCTTCATTTTTTTATTCCATTAATTTTCAAGCACCAACCTACTAGGGGCATAAAACCCCAAATATGTGCAAGCATCAACTTGGTGTAGGATACAACCTCATTGAGGCACCAACCTATGAAATATGCAAGCATCAACCTACAGTAGGCTTCAATATTATTGAAGCACCAACCTCTAAAATATGCAAGCACCAACTTGTACTAGGCTTCAACCTAATTAAGGAACCAACCTTTGAAATGTAGTGGACCAATTTTCACAATCTTTCAAATTCGATCCACCAACTTAAAACAAAACCAAATCAACCTTTTATTTAATCATCAACCTTCACAATCTTCTTCATCTCAAAACATGTTCATGAGTTCCAAAGTATATTGACAATAACTATGACCTTCTATTCTCAACTCCCCCTTTGAAATCACAAAAGAATTCTAACCAAACCCCTTTTTCAAAATTCAATTTGGCACTCTATATAATGCATAAAAACATTATAAAAATTAGTTTTCCTATAGAATGTACCTTTTGGGTATACTTCCAACAAAATTCACCTTTTAGGCACACATTCTAGAAAATGCACATTAATAGTCTATTACCAATGCAACAAAAAAAACTTCTATAGAAAAAATAGAAAATTAAGAATACTCAACTAAAATAAAACTTGCAACCTCCCATGGCATGACTGAACACATCACCAACTCTATTGTCATGTTACTTGTTTAACCTTCATAACGAATATCCATGTCATATATTTGTCGTCGATGAAAACACACAACAAACAACCAGGTCATACACATTGCACTACTCCTACCTTAGGGATCTAGGACATACACATTGTGTGAGGCATATATTACAAGTCATATACATTGCACCAATAAAGTGCCAATTTGTACATGGAGAGTAAGATGAAGCATGAAGAACAAGGTGATATGAAGATCCAAGTAATACATAGAGAACCACTATAATAAGAATCATTCCATTCATGTCACGAAGAGCCAAGTCACATATGGAGAGTCACTGCAATCAGGGCCATACTATTAATATCATGAAGAGCTAGGTCACACACAAAGAGCCACAAAAAAAATTACACCAACAAAGAGCCAAGTACACGGAGAGTTGTGTCAAAACTTTTGCACTAATCATACCACTACAATGAGAGCCATACCAATACTAGAACGAAAATCCAGGTCTTATATGGAGATCCACGTTAAAAATTTTACATGTATCATACCATTGTAACAAGATCATACCAGTCATATAACAAAGATTTAGGTCATGCACATAGATCCACTACAACTAGATCCATACAAGCCATACCACGAAGAGACCGGTCACACAGAAAGAGCCACTACAATTTTTTTTGTACAAATCACACTACAACTAGAGCCATACTACTCATACCATGAAGCAATAGGTCATGCACAGAGATCCACTACAAGAAGGGCCATACCAGTCATACCACAAAAATCTAGGTCACACATAAAGAGGCACTACAAAAAAAAATCACCAATCATACCATGAAGATCCAAGTCATGTTGATATAGTCTCAAACCCATGACATCTAGGACTACACTTCCTTACCTAGACCACGAAGGGGGAGCTTTTATTTGTTACTTCACACTCTTCCAAGTTCTATTTACCTCAAGCCATACAAATATGTATATATACAAATGTGGCGGCCTAATTTTGGCATTGGGCTTACCTTAAGAACCTTCATGGGACCACATCATGTGATCCAGTACTAGGGGCCATGATAAACCTTATGCTAATTTTCCCTATTAGAAAAAATGTAATTTTAGAATGCCACGGGGTACCTTGTTGTGCTACCACATCATCACTATATTTCCAAGTCATCATATCCACATCATCATTCTTAAGCCAGTATTGTGTTGCCACATGTCATTATACTACCATTTGTTCAATTGGAATCTACCACCTATGTGTCCACATCAAAGGGCCATGTCACGATCACTTGTGTTGGGGGGTCCACATGGCATCCAAATATGGGATCCACCTAACACCTGCCATGTTTCCCAGTTACACTAGTTCGATGTGGGGGTGTGACCTTTGTTAACTTTCACACAGGTTAACTCTCCATCCACCATTCATGAAATTTTCAATGACTAGATCTACCCTTATATGCTTGAGCTATAATCTAATTAAACATTGTGCAAGTTCACATTAAATCCACCATTGGTTCCTCTCATATTCATGTATCTAACCCAAAGATGCATGAGAGTTAACATATTTGGTGTTTTTCCCTTTTTTCCATTGTCAACTTCAAACTGATTTCTCTTCTTATCTAGGAATATTTTGACCAAGTGTGATATACCATTGGAAAGGTCTCAGAGAATACTATCCAACCATGCCATCCATATATTCATTTGGGCATCATAACAATAAAAATAACTCAATGAACCTGAGCTAGTTTATATCCATTTTATGTGATCTTTTAAGTCATTGAACTATCATTCTCAACACTATGCTTCCTTTTATTACCCTTTGACATTACTGACAGTAGTTTTCATTAATGAAAACACTATGTCTAACAATATACCCCTTTTTCGTTGAAGGAAATGCCATGGACATTGATGGTCATTTATGGAAATGACTAAAATCCCCCTATTAAACTGTTATTAAATCCCCCTATCAAGTTCCTAGTTTAAAGTCTATTAGATGCTTTTCCTTATAAACCAATAGAACTCCCCATATCAAGATACTTGTCCCAAAATATAAATTCAATTCTCTCTCCTTTAATGTCCACTTTCTCTCCCCCTTTGAAATTAATGGAAAAGATACCTACTAAAGATGGTTTCTTATCAAGTGACTACTTATCAATGTTTCATAATTATTCTAATATCTTCCTATGACTTGTTCTACTTGTGAATGAATTCTCCCCCTTTGAATATGCTCTTTTTCATGTGAATAGAATCTCCACCTATCAATGAAATCACTTCTTGTGAAGTCTTCCTACTATGTACATACTCCTCTTATTATAGGCTAGAGGTAAACCCTAACCCCTTTGTATAAAATTAGTGAGTCATTCCTTCTTGTTAATGAACTCTCCTTCTCTATATTCTTACTATAATACTAACCTATAATTTCCCTTGTGAGTTTGTTGAAATACATCCCTATATTTCACATTTAAGATATTACCTCCAAATCATTTGCAAAAATATCTTATCCACTACATTTGTCTCAATATCCACTTTTGAACCACTTGGCTTCCCTGATCTGCTCAACAACTCTGTCTAATTGTTTCTCCCCTTATGCATGCTCTCCCTTCTTTTTGCAATTCAATCTTCTACATAGCGTTTCTTATTTACCTTTTATTTTGGGCATTTTCATTCTTGAAGAATATTTCACCAATGGATTAGATCTAAGTGACCATATCTATTCTTAGTTATTCCTATTTCATTCTCCTTGTCTTGGTTTTTATTCTTGGGATAGGGGAGAGACATTTTTCCATGAACCAACTCAAATTGATATTGCAATCACGAGCTATATGTACTTCATTGTGAAAATTGTAGCATTTTGTATTGGCCTTGAATACTAGTAGAAATGACATGCTACTATAACTTTTGATCTGATTTCCCCTATATTTGTTCTTGGAATTCTAATAATATCTTTTATATCTAGCATAATCATTCATGGCATAGTTTATGCGCTCCTTTTCTTATTTTCCAAATCTATAACATGACATAGGAATGACCAAAAAATGTATTTTGATACCTGGTTGTATGGATTTTCCTTGATGAAGCTTCTTGGAAGAGATCCATCTCTTTGTTGATATTTGACTCTTATTCCATTACCACCTATAGACTCTTTGAGATTATTTTCTCTCATAGTGGTCCTTATACTTTCATCCTAGTTTCTTTCCTTACTTCAGCTAGTTGTACCTTGTTGATTCTTGGTGTATTTTTGAGTGTCACCTGAGAAGATAAAATTCTTAGGCTAATCTTTTATTCGACTAAAGTATTGAGTTGTATTATTGTTGGATCTTATGAAATAATTCTTAGATGATTCTCCATATGATGACATTTAGGGTGCTTCACCTCTATATGTCTCACAATCCTCTTGATAACCAATACCTATTCTAATAAGGGGATGTCTTTGTATGTTAAGGACATGATCTAATGATTTATAACCTTTAAGGAGCTTTAAGTTTCAATTGAGACGGTCTAAAGACTTATCTAATTATTTCCTCAAAAGTACTATTTATTCTTCCAATTTTTCACAATGTTCTTCCTTTTCACTTAGATCCTTTGACAAAATCTCATTTTTCCTCTTAGTTTCTTCTAGTTCAATTTTGAGAGAGACAATAGAATCTGCATCATGATATTTACCTTTATATTCTTGTAGTTGTTGTACTAGTTGTTTTACCATTTTTCTTAGATATTGTAGTTCTTCCACTGTATTAATGAGTTCTCATTCATAATCTACTTCTACTTCAATTTCTTCTTCAACTATGAACAATATTTCTCCTCTTTATTCATCAAGCATGCTTCCATTACTTTCATAATCATTGAATTCCTTAGAGTAAAATATTTTCTTTTCAACATTTCATCTTATTTTATAATAATTATATTTGAGTTTCACTTCATCATCACTATTATTCAAGTTTGTATAAGGATATTGAGAAGCATAGTGTCCTATTATTCCACATTCAAAAAATTTAAATGGAAGCTTATATTTGAACTTTCCACTTCCCTTCTTTAGCTTTCAAAAAATTTTGGTTTCGTATTCCTGTGATTCATGGTTGGCGTCTTATTGAGCCCCATGCTTGCTTCCTTTCTTAGATACGTTAAATGTGACTTCTATGGTTCTTGTCTTGTCTTTTTTTGTCCTTAATTCATATGCAGTAAGGGTTCCATGAAGGACATCCATGTTAAACGTTTTCATGTCAAATATATCTTCAAGGGTTGATTCTTTAGGATTGAACCTTGAAAGAAGAGTTCTCAATATTTTTCAAACAATATCAGCTTCCTTTATTTATTCACCAAGACCTGTGATAAATTTGATAATACTACCTATTCATAGGAAATATGAACCAATATTTTCATCTTCTTGTATTTTGAAAATTTCAAACTGACCTCTATAGGTATGTAAATTGGCATCCTTAACTTTCTTATCCCCTTGATAACAATTTTTGAGCTTGTTCCATAGGTATGTGGCTAAATTTCAATGCATCACTTTGAAAAATTTAGTATCTGATAAGCCACTTAAGATAGATTTTTTTTTATATTGCATTAGATGTATAGACAGCTTAATTGGTTGCATCAAAGGGCGGAGAAGAAGGTACTTGGTAATCATTCTCAATAGTTTCCCAAACAACAGTATCGAGAGACATGATGTAGGTTTCCATTCTTATCTTCTAGAAAAAATAGTTTGCTCCATCAAACTAAGGAGGTTTTCCTAAATATTTAATAGAGGTCATCTTCCCTATGATCAACCTTCTATTGATTAATTTTTCTTGAAGGAACCTACTCTGATACTGATTGTTAGACTAATGGTTACACTGAGAGGGGGGTTGAATCAGTGTAATGGCCAATTTTCATCAACTCAAACAATTTTGCAATTAATAAAGGTTGTAAACATAATCATGAATCATAGAATGTCATCATCACATAAACACATGACAACACTAGATGTAAATGGAAACCATTTTAGGAGAAAACCACAAATCTCTTTATCTTCTTTAGTTTTTTATTACATTAATTTGCCAGGACCAAGCCCCAAAATAAATTTGCAGGAACCAACCCCGAAAATATATTTGTAGGAACCACCCTGTTAGAGGCACCAACCGCCAAATGTGTGAAAGCACCAACTTGTTGTAGGCTACAACCTGTTAGAGGCAACAACTACCAAATATGTGCAAGCACCAACTTGTTGTACGATACAACTTGATTGAGGCACCAACTACCAAATATGTGTAAGAACTGACTTTTTGTAGGCTACAACCTAATTGAGGCACCAACCTATGAAATATGCAAGCACAAAATTATAGTAGGACTCAACCTGATTGAAGCACCAACCTCTAAATTACACAATAAAATTGCACTATGCTTCAATCTAATTAAGGTACCAACCTCTGAAATATGGTGGAACACTTTTCACAATCTTTTAAATTGGATCCACAAGCTCAAAACAAAACCAAATCAACCTATTCTTTAATAATGAATCTATAACATCTTCTTCATATCAAAAAAAAAAATCATGATTTCTAGGGAATATTGACAATAACCATGACCTCCTTTTCTAAAAAACTTGTTTGCAGCTTCCCCCCTTTCAAATCAAAAAATAATGTTAACCAACCCATTTTTCAAAATTCAGTTTTTCCCTCTAAACCCATAAAAATTTTAGCACCAACCATACCATAATCATACCACAAAGAGTCAAGTTATGCACATATGGCCTTGAACCCATGACATCCAAGACTGCACTACCTCGTCCAAACCATGAAGGTGGAGCCTTTACTTGTTGCTTCATGATCTTCCAAGTTCCATTTACCTCAAGCCATAACCCCATATATATATGAATGTGGGGACCTAATTTTGGCATGGGGATGACCTTTAAAACCTTCATGGGATCACACGATGCGACCCTGTACTAGCAGTCCATGGTTAACCTTATGCTAACATCAACATGATGTCATAACCATCACGTGGCACTCTTTGAGTGGTACCACATGTCACCTGAAATTGACCCTATTATCTAACCAAAAAATCAATTTTAGCATGCAACATGGCACCTTATTGTGCTACCATGCCATCATTATACTGCCATGCCATCATTCTTAAGCCAGTATCATGCTTCCACATGTCATTGTACTACCATCTATCCAATCTAGATATTCAAAATATGTGTCCATTTCAAACAACCATGTCACTGCCACCTGTGTTAAGGGGTCCACATGTAATCCAAATATATGGTACACTTAACACCTTCCACGTGTCACAATTAGATTGGTTCGATGTGGGGGCGTAACCTTTGTTAACCTTCACACAAGTTAATACTCCATCCATCATTCATTAAATTTTCAATGGGAAGATATATCCTTAGATCCTTGAGCTTTAATCTAATTAGCCAGTACACAATTTCACACACCATCCATTGTTGATTGCTCTCAAATTCAGGTATCTGATCTGAAGATGCATGAGTGTGAAAAATTTTAGTGTTTTAAAAAAAATATGTTTTTTTTTTTGCCCTTTTTGTCACTATCACCTTCAAACTGACTTATCGTCGTGTCTAGGAAGAGTTTGACCAAGTGTGATATACTATTGGAAAGATATCGGAGATGATTATCCAACCATACCATCCATAGATTCATTTTGGCATCATAGCATCAACAAAAAATCAATGAACTTAGAACCACTTTGTCATCATTTGATGTGAGCTTTTAAGTCATTGAACTGTCATTCTTAGCAATCTGCTTCCTTTGACTTACTGTTTAACATCAATGGCACTAGTTTTCATCAATGAAAACACTATGTCCAACAATGTTGAACATATGGAAGGCCTTCATCCCATGTACATGGGATCCTTGGAATTGTACATGTGGAAGTTATCCACAATCAGCTTGTTGGCCTCTTTTCTTTATTTATCTATTCAGTTATGAAATGTAGTTGATTGGTCAACTTCGTATCCATTAGAGACCATAGGCTCAACCAAAAGGTATTGATGAACCTAATATCCCTATCTAAAATGATGGTGTAGCCCAAACATAGTGAAAGAAGTGTTTAGTAATGATTTTAGCTATGATACTCATATTGCATGGTGAAAAATGGCCATCTTAGAGAATTGATTAACAACCACAAACACACGCTTATTATGAGCCTTGGTAGAGGGTAAACCTAACATGTAATCCATGGAAAGTAACTCCCAAGACATGTATGGGGTAGGTAAAGGAGTAGACAACCCCTTCTTCTTGATGGATGATATATCAATAACACAATTAGTACACAATTTGGTATATCAATGATCATCATGTTGAAGCGTTTTCCAGTATAGATGCTTCTAAAGTACTATTACTATTTTCGACACACTAAAATTCCTTTCCACCCAATTGTAGTGTGCCTCACAAATTATCTTGGCATGATCACTCAAAGGAACACAAAGGTGGATGAGATAACATAATAGCATATGGTGGAAGTGGAAATCTATAACTTGTTTACCTAGGATTAGCATCTAACATGTAGCAACAAAGTCAGAGTCGCTATTGTATAATTATTTCCATATAGAGGCCTCATGCCCACAAGAGTTAAGAACCATTAATTTCACCACAACTAGGGTCCAACTATGGTAGTGTGCAACATGGTTGGTGTTTCCCTTTTGGTACTTGATGTTCAAGTGGAATTCTTGTAGCTATTTGGAACATTTCTAATGGTGGTCACTATGCAACTTTCCTTCTTTATGTATGAATTGCAGGGGACTACAATCAATGTGGATGATCATCTCCTTCCCCAAAATATAATTCTTCCATTATCAGCGTGCCTACATGATGGAGTGCATCTCCTTGTCATATGTGACATATCTTTGAATAGTATTAGAAAGAGTTTCACAATGATAAGTCATTAATCGTCATTAATAATTGAGGACTGCGCCAATAGCATAGTTGTAGGCATCTATCTTAATATCAAATGGTTGTTGTAGGTATGACATGGTCATGATTGGTGCACATCACAAGTGATGTTTTAGATCCTCAAATTATTTTTGTTGTGATTCAAACCAAGAAATTGTTTCTTTAGCTCCATTCTTGTTCACATAAGTTAAGATTCAAACAATATAAGATAATTTAAAAATGAACCTTTGATAGAAGTTATCAAGGCTAAAGAAGTTTTAGATATCTTAAGGTAGTCAAGGTTGGGCAATCCCCGATGACATGGACCTTGGTTGGGTTCACATGCACTTCATGTTCATCCATGATGTATCACAAATACTAAATTTTCTACACCCTTAATGAGAGTTTTTGTATATAGGCATACAACTTATGTTGTCATACAGGTGAAAATGTGAAAATGGGAAACACATTTTGGTATGTGGAGGAAATTTTGGCTATGTTTAGAAAACTCTCAACCAAGAAAAAAATTCATAATATTTTTCTCGACTAAGAGTTTAGTAGAGTTAATCCCAAGTTTGCAAACCCTCAACAGAGAGTTTTGGAAAAATAAATTCTCAAACACAAAATCTCGGTTGAAGTTTAGATTATAACTACAACTCTTGGCTGCTAGTATTAAATTCTAATTTATTCTCTCATATGAAAGTTTGGAATAAATAATTATCGGACACAAACTTTTAACCAGGAGTTTAGATTCTATTTAAAATATCTCGGACGAGAGTTTAGACTCTATTTAAAACTCATAGCTGAGAGTTTATATTTTATTTAAAACTCTCAACCAAAAGGTTGAAATGTATAAATTGCTAACAATGTCGCATTTCCAACCATTTCTTCCATTTCTCTCAAAAACCTTACAATCACAACATTGTCAAGTTAGGGCAGGTGTTACTTAAGCGACCACTTCTCTAGCGATGAGCTAGTAGAGAATGGAGCAAGGAGTTAGCCACTCCCGAGGGAGGTTGTATTAGTACTAGAGGATTCTTTGTTTCTATTGAAACAAGGCAATTTTTGTTGAATTATATTACATGGGCGGCCTACCCTCGACAACCGACACTACCATTACCACCAACCATTAGAGGGAATTCTCTGCAAAAATGAGAGGTATGTTTTCCAAAACTAAGTTAGTTGTTTTCCAAAACCAATCCTTCTGGTCAGGTTGTCCATAAGACATGGGTCAGTTACCATGGGGTTGATCTTTGCATCATGGGTTTCTGATGGGGCCAGCCCACGTGGTCCCGCCGTCAACGTGCTCCACTTGATGGTGTACCAACAAATAATAATATTAATCAAAGATTTTTGGATATATGTGAATTGGTTTTAATCTGCGTTGAATTAAATGGGGGTTACGGTGATTTGTACGTTGGTTATTTTTTTGGTGGACATCTGTCCCTCCTCGGAATTCTGTGAACCCGTCTTGGTATAGGGTTTCACCACCTTCGCTCATTTTTGTATTCGTTGTTTCTCTCTTTCATTTGTTCTGCGAGCTCTCGGTGACCTCTTGCAGCTTCACTGTGGATTTTTTTTTTTTGTTTGTGGTTTGTCCGCCTGGTTCTCTGAGTTGCATGCTCTCGGTGGCCTTCACGGCTTCAATGTGGTTTCCTTTGGTCTATTTGTGGTTTTATTGTCTGGGTTCTTCGATTTGTATGCTCTCGGCGGTCTTCACAGCTTCAATGTGGGTTTCGTTCTTGCGGTCTTGCTTCACTGGTTCGGGACTCGACCTGGAAGTTTTTCGTTCACCTGGAAAAATTATCAAACCCTGGTAAGGTTTGCTTTCTTCCTGGTCTTCTGCTTGTATGTCGACTATTATGGTATGCTTGGTGTCTGCCTTAGTAGGTCTCCGTCTCTGTGCATCCTTATCTCAGTTCGTTGCCTTTGTTTTCACAAGTCTTACAGTCAGTTGTTTGTCACATGGTTCTTGGTAACGTTTCTCCAGCGCTGGGTCGATTCCTCCACAAGCTCGGCAAAATTATGGTGGCGATTTCTACCGATTCCTCCACCAACTTATCTGGTAAGTTCCCTGTTCTATGCTGGATATTTGTATTCTTTTTCTATCAGTGTCTAACATCTTCGGCTCCTCGTCAGTAGGAAGACAATTCGGAGGTGTCGTTGCGGTTACGGCTTGCCTCTATCAGGTAAGCTAATTCATTGTATTTTTTTTGTTCCTTCAATTTCTATTTCCCCTGTATTCCATTTCACAGAGACTAATTTCGTTTTCTTGTTTCTCTTTGCAGGTAGATCCACCCGAGGGTTTTGGCGCGTGGACACTCAGATGTTCCGAATGAAACACGGGTAGTGTCATTCTGTTCGTTTGTTGTTTTTCTTGGCCTTAGTGTTACGACTGTAGGGTTGATATTTCATTGGCCTTCGAGCCACTGTCGGTATTTGGTTTTTCTGTAGCTAGGCTCCGTCGTTGGGTTATTGTAATGAGTTGGGGACTTATGGGGTTTGGCTTCCGCTTTTAATCAATATGATTCCTATGTCTGTGAACTGGGTTCATTCCTTTGCTTTGAACAAAATGTAAATGAACAACAAATTTGATTACTGTATTTGTATTTCTATGAATTCAACTCTAGAATTGATTTGGGTTATATTTGTAAGTTCGCATACCGGTGTTTACAGAGTTTGTTTGCTCAACTTGACTTGCAATTTCCGACTTCGTATCGTTTGATTACATAAATGATTTTTTATGTCTAGTTATTTGTTTGAGCCGCCCGTAAGCTGGGCGTTGTTACTTCTCCTCCAGCTTCGATTATATCTCCTTTCGATTTAGAACCTGTAGAAATGCATTAACAATCTCCATGAAGTAATTTTATACAAATTATTGCACAGTGTTTAGGACGTTGTAGGGATGAATGTGCACAGAAAAATTATATTTTCCTCTCTGTATTTCTTTTTCAGTCGAACCTCCCTATTATGCTTTGTCTCTCTTTTTAATAGCATTGTTTACAAACTGTCACTAACTGTTGTTAGTTATGTTCAATTGGTTACATTAGTTATTCCTCATACGGAACTTTTCATGGTTGTCTAGTACATTTTCTTTTCATGTTTTTACAACAGTAAATTAACTGTCTGGAAACAACGACTCTAACTAATTACTACTGCTCCTAATTACAATTTATTATATTAATTTTGGCAACTTAATAAAATAAAAGTAATAAATAAATAAATAAAAGTATGTTATCCATTCAGTGAATTAATTCCTCCGTCCTCTTCAGAAACCATATCACCTTCACTTTTGTCTTTGCCCTGTCAGCCAGATGCTCTTGCATCAGGCTCCTAGGGTAAAAGAAAATCATGGCTCCGTTCCATGAGCTCCTCCATCGAATAGCCAGCCTTCTGTATCTGCACCACGTCGAGCCACGAACTTTCCTCCATTGGACGATCTTTCCACTTGACGAGATATCATAGATATTCTTTCCTACGTGTCTTCTTGGCTACCTGGGTACTGAGAATCCCTTCAATCTCATGGGATTGAGCCGAAGGCATATGCCTCTTCCAAGAACTGTCTCCAAGTTGGGTGTCCCATTCTGGCCGTACCACACTGTCTTCCTCTGCTTGGGCAGTATATGGGAACAGGTTTGCCACATTGAAAATAGGTGATATGCCTATATCAGGTGGCAGTTGAATTTCATAGGCGTTGGCTGAGAATTTACGCAAGATCTTGCAGTGACCAATTTTTTTAAATTTTAATTTATTATACGCGCCCTTAGGAAATTATTCTTTGCACAAGTGTGTGAGGACCTCATCTCCAACATTAAATTGTACTTCTCTTCGCCTTGAATCTGCTTGTTGCTTATATTTCTACACGCTGTCCTGCAATTTTAATTTTACCTGTTCATGTAGTTCGCTCATTGCTTCGGCAAAATCTTCTCCATCCATGCTTCTCTGCTCCAATTTTCCCAAATCTCGCAGTTCATGTATTCCCCGAGGATGCATGCCGTACAAGATTTGGAATGGGTTGTGTCTAGTGCTACGATTGGGTGAATCGTTATAAGCAAATTCCGCCTGAGCGAGAGCACGATCCCATAATTGTGAATTTTCCCCAGTCAAACTCCGTAATAAATTTCCCAAACTCTTGTTCACCACTTCCATTTTTCTGTCAATCTGCGGATGATACACAGAGCTGAAATTCAATTGCGTGCTCAACTTTTTCCATAGGGTGCGCCAAAAGTGCCATGTGAATTTTACATCTCTGTCAGAAATGATAGATCTGGGTAAGCTGTGTAATCTAACCACCTCCGTGAAAAACAGGTGAGCTACGTACGTGGCATCACTAGTTTTCCGGCAAGGAATAAAATGAGCCATTTTTAAAAATCTATCTACCACCACCATCACTAAGTCATACCCCTGCTGTGTTCTAGGCAGTCCCAAGGCAAAGTCAATGTTGACTGAGTCCCATGGCCTGCTCGGAACAGGTAGTGGCGTATAAAGTCCAGTATTCTGATTATGTCCTTTCGCCAGTTGGCAGACTTTACACCTGTTCACATATCGTTGTACATCCTTGCGCATTTTGGGCCAGTGATTAAAGCGTTCAAGCTGCTCCAAAGTTTTGTCTATTCCAAAATAACTGGCTAGACCACCATTATGTTTCTCCCGTACAATATTTTCCCTCATCGAACAGTCCGAGATACATAATTGTCCACCTCTGAACAATAGTCCTTCCTGCAAATTGTAGTCCAACCATGGACTTGTATTCCTCAACACGGGATTTTGGCAGGCTTCAAAGGCTTCTTTGAAGTCTGTGTCAGTCTGGTACAAATCCTTTGGATGTTCGAATCCCATCACCTGTATTCTACTTTCCTGTAAGAGCAAAGCTCTTCTGCTCAAGGCATCTGCCAATTTATTGGCTTGCCCACTAATGTGTTTTAACATGAAAGTGAAACTCTGCAAGTATTCTAACCATTTGGCATGCTTATGGTTTAATTTGTGCTGTTGCATTACATATTGTAACGCTAAATTATCCGAAAATAATACAAACTCGTTGCCCAGCAGGTAGTGTCTCCAATACTTTAAAGCTTGGACCACGGCATAAAGTTCCTTGTCATACGAGGAGTATTCCTGCCTACTTTCATTTAATTTCTCACTAAAGAATGCCACCAGTCTATCTTCCTGACTGAGCACAGCGCCAATAGCTGTCCCACTTGCATCACATCGAACCTGAAAAAGTTTTTTAAATTCAGGCAGCCTCAAGATTGGCCTCTCTGTAATCTTCTGCATCAAAAGTTGAAAGCTATCCTCTGCTTCTTTGTTCCAACAAAAAGGCTAACTAGCCTTTTTGATGATGTCTAGCATCAGCGTGTAGATTTCACTGAAGTTCCTAATAAATATCCGATAAAAACTTGCCAGTCCGTGAAAACTACGTACCTCAAATAAGATCTTTGGTGATGGCCAATTCATGATTGCCGCAATCTTTTCTAGGTCCATCTTCAATTCATTTTTCGCAATTACAAACCCCAAATAGACCAGTTCCTTTGACAGGAAAGTACATTTCTTTAAGTTTATCAGCAGCTTGTTCTGCTGCAACTTCTCTAGCACCCTTCGAACATGTTGAAGATGTTCTCCTTTCATTCTACTGAAAATCAAAATATCGTCAAGATAAACTATCACAAACTTGCCAATAAATTCTTTTAACATCTCATTCATCAATCTCATAAAAGTACTAGGAGCGTTGCTCAATCCGAATGGCATGACTAGCCATTCGTACAGCCCTTCATTAGTCTTGAAAGTTGTCTTCCACTCATCTCCTTCTCTAATCCTGATCTGATGATATCCACTCTTCAGATCAATCTTCGTGAAATAAGCTGCCCCACTAAGACAATCCATCATGTCATCCATTCTGGGTAGGGGAAATCTGTACCGAATAGTGATTTTACTGATAGCTCGTGAATCCGTACACATCTGCCATTCTCCACCCTTCTTGGGTGCGAGTACTGTTGGTACCGCACAAGGGCTCAAACTTTCTCTGACCAGTCCCTTATCCAGCAACTCTTGCACCTATTTACAAATATCTTCATTATCTTTCGGGCTCATTCTATATGATGCCTTGTTCGGTAGGCTTGCTCCAGGTATGAAATCGATATGATGGCTAATGCTCCTCTTGGGAGGCAACTTATCTTGTAAATCGTCAACTACAATGTCCTTAAATTCTTCTAACAGATCCTGAATCTCTATAGGAGATTCTGAATTTTCTGTGTTCAGCAACACTATTTTAGTCCTCCTTACAATCGCATAATTCACCTTGTTTTCCTCAATCTGCTTAACAAACTATTTTCCTCCTATTAACAATGCTTTTGTTCCACTCGATTCTACTGCATCCTCCTCTTTGATGGGTACAAGCGTATGTTTGACTCCATCTTTCACAAATTTGTAACAATTCGTCTTCCCATCGTGCGTCACCTTCCGATCATACTGCCACGGTCTCCCTAGCAGTATATGGCACACGTCCATTGGCATAATATCGCAGACAACCTTGTCCTGGTATTTGCCAATGTGAAATTCAACCTCGCATTGTTCATCAACTAATAGTTGGTGGCCTTTCTGTAGCCACGACACCTTGTAAGCTGTGGGATGCTTAAGTCACTTCAATCCCAACTTTTCCCAACTTTTCCACCATCTCGGTGGCAACTAAATTATCTGTACTTCCGCTGCCTATGATCAATTTACAACACTTTCCATGCGATTTGCAAACTGTTTGGAACAGTGCCTTGCGTTGGGTCTGTTCAGCCATATCCTTGGCTGGATTCAACAATAATTTGTTTAAAACTAAAGCCTCTCCTGTTTCTGCCACATTTTCTACCTCCCAAGGCTATGGTTCAACTTCCTCAGGTTGCACAACAAATGCTCCCCTCTGGCCAGCGTGCTCGGCTTCCGGGCATTCGGAGGATCTGTGCCCCCACTTATGGCACCTGTAGCACGAGACATTAGTCCCCCTTCAGCGACCATTTCCTCTTCCCCGCTGATATGGCCGACCTCCTCTAGTGCTATCTCCCTTCTCTGTGGTCCCTGAAGCTCTGGAGTTGTTTCCTTCTTCGCTGTTAGTGGCAGTTCTCCCTCTATCGTAGGACTGTCCTCGTCCTCTGCCATTTCCTCGTCCTCTCCTATTATTCAGTTTCCTGTTAATCTTTTCTTCAGCCTTTACAGCACTCTGAAAGGCTTCTTCTATATTCCGTGGAGAGAGAATATTGATCTCATCTAGTATTTCCAGCCTCAAGCCATTCACGTATCTCACTGTCTTCTCTGGAGTATCATCAGTATAACGAGCCCGCAAGTTTACATGATAAAACTCCTCTGTGTATTCCTTTACAGTCATACCTTTCTACCTTAAATTCTTCACTCATCGATAAAGTTCGACCTTATAATATTTAGGCAAAAATCTGCCTTTCAGTTTTGCCACCATCCTTGGCCACTTCCTTATCGGTAGCTTGTTCATCCTCTTCCTATCCTCTTGGACACTATCCCACCATAAAGCAGCGCGTCCTTTTAACTTGGTTGCAGAAAATCTAACTCTTTTGTCCTCACTGATCTCTTCGTTTTCAAAATACTTATCTAACTCACTTACCCAATTCAGCAGAACATCTGCAGATAGACTGTCGTCATAGTTAGGGATCTCAGGTTTGGGTTTGCTGCTGGCTAATAGTAACGATCTCAACAGTCTTAACTCTGGGGCTTCTTCCTCTGATCCGTCCGTAGCAGTTACTGCCTCTTCTTCACTATCATCCCCAAGTTCTGGGTCTCTTCTCCTTCCCGCTTCCACTGCTTCTAAGCGAGCAATAAGGACTCTCAACTCTTCCCTCAAGCCCTCGTCTGCTACTCTACGCACACCTCTTCCACATCCTCATCTTTGAACTTCCATCTCCCCTTTTTTTTTTCCAATTTCCTAATCTGATACCACTTGATCGGGCCAGCCCACGTGGTCCCATCGTCAACACACTCCACTTGATGGTGTATCAACAAATAATAATATTAATCAAAGATTTTTGGATATATGCGAATTGGTTTTAATCTGTGTTGAATTAAATGGGGGTTACGGTGATTTGTACGTTGGTTATTTGTTTGGTGGACATTGTCCCTCCTCAAAATTCTGTGAACCCACCTTGGTATAGGGTTTCACCACCTTCACGCTCATTTAGTTATTCATTGTTTCTCTCGGTCATTTGTTCTGTGAGCTCTCGGTGACCTCTTGTAGCTTCACTGTGGATTTCATGTTTTTGTTTGTGGTTTGTCCGTATGGTTCTCTGAGCTGTGTGCTCCTGGTGGCCTTCACGGCTTCAATGTGGTTTCCTTTAGTCTATTCGTGGTTTTATTGTTTGGGTTCTTTGAATTGTATGCTCTCGGCGGTCTTCACAGCTTCAATGTGGGTTTCGTTCTTGCAGTCTTGCTTCACTGGTTTGGGACTCGACCTGGAAGTTTTTCGTTCACCTGGCAAAATTATGAAGCCCTGGTAAGGTTTGCTTTCTTCGTGGTCTTCTGCTTGTATGTTGACTGTTATGGTATGCTTGGTGTCTGCCTTAGTAGGTCTCCGTCTCTGTGCGTCCTTATCTTAGTTTGTTGCATGTGTTTTCACAAGTCTTACAGTTGGTTGTTGGTCACATGGTTCTTGGTAACGTTTCTCCAGTGCTGGGTTCGATTCCTCCACAAGCTCGGCAGAATTATGGTGGCGATTTCCATCGGTTCCTCCGCCAACTTATCTGGTAAGTTCCCTGTTCTATGCTGGATATTTGTATTCTTTTTCTATGAGTGTCTAATGTCTTCGGCTCCTCATGAGCAGGAAGACAATTCGGAGGTGTGGTTGCGGTTACGGCTTGCCTCTGTAAGGTAAGCTAACTCGTTGTATTTTGTTTGTTCCTTCAATTTCCGGTTCCCCTGTATTCCATTTCACAGAGACTAATTTCGTTTTGTTGTTTCTCTTTGCAGGTAGAGCCACCCGAGGGTTTCGGCGCTTGGACACTCAGCTGTTCCGAATGAAACACGGGTAGTGTCGTTCTGTTCGTTTGTTGTTTTGCTTGGCCTTAATGTTACGACTGTAGGGTTGACATTTCGTTGGCCTTTGAGCTGCTGTCGATATTTGTTTTTTCTGTAACTAGGCTCCGTCGTTGGGTTATGGTAATGAGTTGGGGACATATGGGGTTTGGCTTCCGCTTGTAATAAATATGATTCCTATGCCTGTGAACTGGGTTCGTTCCTTTGCTTTGAACAAAATGTAAATGAACAACGAATTTGATGATTGTATTTGTATTTCTATGAATTCAACTCTGGAATTGATTTGGGTTATATTTGTAAATTCGCATACCTGGTGTTTACGGAGTTTGTTTGCTCAACTGGACTTGCAATTTCCAACTTCGTATAGTTTGATTACATAAATGATTTTTTTATGTCTGGTTATTTGTTTGAGCCGCCTGTAAGCTGGGTGTTGTTACTTCTCCTCCAGCTTCAGTTATCTCTCCTTTCGATTTAGAACCTGTAGTAATGCATTAACAATCTCCATTAAGTAATTTTATACAAATTATTACACAGTGTTTAGGACGCTGTAGGGATGAATGTGCACAGAAAAATTATATTTTCCTCTCTGTATTTCTTTTTCAGTCGAACCTGCCTATTGTGCTTTGTCTCTCTTTTTAATAGCATTGTTTACAAACTGTCACTAACTGTTGTTAGTTATGTTCAATTGGTTACATCAGTTATTCCTCATACAGAACTTTTCATGGTTGTCTAGTACATTTTCTTTTCATGTTTTTACAACAGTAAATTAACTGTCTGGAAACAACGACTCTAACTAATTACTATTGCTCCTAATTAAAATTTATTACATTAATCTTAGGCAACTTAATAAAAGAAAAGTAATAAATAAAAAAATAAAAAAGTATGCTATCCATTCAGTGAATTAATTCCTTCGTCCTCTTCAGAAACCATATCACCTTCACTTTTGTCTTTGCCCTGTTAGCCAGATGCTCATGCATTAGTTTCAGTATGGTATGGGGGGTATTCTCTCCTTGCTGCAACTTTCTACTATACAATAAATTATATTAGGCTAATGGAACGATATGTGGGATGGTGATTTGTTTTTTTTATTATTATGTTTTTGTTTTTAAGTTAATTTCTAGGATGAATTTTTTATGCAAGTGTACAAAAATCCCTTCACTTAAGTTGTTAGTGAATAGCAACCCTAACAACAAAATATGGTTGTATCTATGCTTTAGATATTCATTATAAATTCAAAAAACCTGCAAGAAAAGATATGCAATCATAAACATAAACATATAACAACAAAAATAATGTGTAACAACCCAATGGAGAATAAAAATGATTAGCATTATTATTGGAAATAATACACCTGATGAGGAGAGATTGTAGACTTGGTCTACAAATCCCTCTCTGTGGGATGGGTCCTTTTAATGGCTCTATACTTCATCTCTATTTTCTCTCTCAACAATTGCAATGGGAAGAATGTGGTTATGGAAACTTGAACTCAATATGGGAGCTCAAATGTTTCAAGACAATAATGGAGATGATGAAAATGGTGATGGTGAAGGATGAGAAGAAAACCCTCATATTTATAACAAAATACTGAAATACTGAGATAGATGGAGATTAAGAAAATAATAAAATATTATAGACTAAATCAAAATCTAGTTGTTGTTATTATATTTTTTTAGAGGCAAAATATATTCGAAATGGTCAAATATCTTTGTTTAGAAAATGGTTAAAGTAATTAACAAATAAAAAATGATTTATTAATTACTTAAATGTGATTAATTAAAATTTGAGTTAGAAATAATGATTTAATAGCTATTTCATGAGAGAAATTAGGGAATAATAAATAAATAATGATTTATTTAATTATTTCTGAGTGGTTAAGTAAAAAATGGCTAGAAATAATCATTAAATAATGGTTTAATAATTATTTCGTGAGAATATTAAATCAGTAATGATATGTTTAATTATTCTCATGAGGTTTTTTGGATTTAAATGAGAAATAATTTAGGAAAATGGTTCACTAAATTATTTCCTAAGGTGAAAGTGTGTTTTAATATGTAAATATGCTTCCTACATGGTGTATTTTAATCTACCTAGTAAGATATGGCTAGGTGATCATTTTTTGGGTGATAACAGATTTCCCCCCAACGTAAGAGTGTTAGGAGCACATCATATGACCGAAATGCATTGTAGGTTCACTTTTACAAGACACTATAGGGGAGTCATAGAGAGAGAGAGAGAGAGAGAGAGAGAGAGAGAGAGAGAGAGATCATTGAAGCAACAGGAAGGACTAACATTGGAGGGGACAAGACCTACTTGGAAAATAGAAGTCTCCTTTTATTGTTAAGTACATGATCTACAATAAGGCAGGGGAGGCATACCCATACTAGCCGAGATAACTGAGTACAAATTATAATGTGCCCAACAATGTGGGTTTGAGAAACAGAGTACATGATACATAATAAGTTGGAATCAACAGGGCCATATAGTGATATAAAGATATAATGAGTCCCATATACATGTGTCTGGAATATAAAAGTCAGGACTGATACAATGGAATCTATTGATATGAGTACATGAGACATAATTCCCCCAAAGTTTATATGAGGGGGATATCACAACCAAAGATGCCTTATTGAATAGGAAAGTGATTTGAAGATTAGAATGGACCATCTAAAAGAGAGGTGCATGTTGTGGGATCTGCAATCGGTGGAAACCAAGCCAGTAAAATCTATGGAACTACATCTGAGGCTGGATCATAATTATGTGACATTCGAGCATGTTGGGGGCTACCCAAAGGGCCACCCCGTCATGAGGCCTGGAACATCTCTCACACACACAGGAAATTCTTGTACAATCTACTATATCATTTGACCGTCAATTCTATGATTCTTGATCGTGCGATAATGAGTTGAGTCAAGCATGTGAGAATCAACCAATAGAAAGGGAAACGATGATTCCATTTTCTTAATCCGTGGAACTCAACAATGATGAAGGTTGGAACCAAGGTACACTTCCCTCTAGAACACTCCCCTGTAATAGATTTGTTGATGTCGACAGAAGAGGGTCTGCCAGAGTTGAGGCAATCAGGAATCATCAACAAGGGCATGAGGATCACAGTTACATGATTAATAGAGACTGAGACCAGGGATAATGATGGAGAAATAAGGGGATCGGTGTACTTATGAATTCCCTTGTTAAATGATAATATGCAAGGTTTACTTGGAAATGACTGAAACGATTCCAAAGGGGATGGTTAATTACACTGACGGAGGCTTTTTAAAGATTTATTAGAATAGTTTGAGGCTAAAGGTGAGAAAAAGTTATGAATGTGGTGCATAGAGGAATATTATATTATAACATGACTCAATGGGACTCTAAATAGACTCCAAGGATGTGGGGATCACTCACCTCTGTTGCTCTAAATAAGGGTGACTCTATGATGTTTCCACATGGGGAAGGCCCAAAGGGGCCCATAAAAACATGAGTAAATAGTGGTTACTCATGACAAAACTAGACACATAAGTCAAAAAGTGAAAAGGTAAAGTGGTACTAGAGTACAAATGAATGGGAAATTCGATTTTAATAAGTGGAAAAATGAGACCTCATGGAAAACATGGCTTCCAAGTGAAGTTTCAAATTACTAGGAATGAAGAGAGACCCATTAAAAATCTTGGTGACAACATTCCAATGGTGTTGGTGGTTCGTAAAAGCGAGCTACAATTTACTCCTAATGGCTGATGGAAAAATTAGGGTTTTTCTTACAAAAGGTATTTTTCCCCCAAATCTAATTCATTTGCACATTGAGAGAATTTGGAGAGGGGGAGGAGGCCCTAAATCTTGGTGAGATCATAGTGGAAAAACTAACCATCAGATTTCGAATTTGTGACTTTCAGGTAGGTGACCTTACTTGTCTAAAAATGACCTTAATTCTTCATGGAAGGATGGTTCCTGGTGAAGAATCAAGGTAAGAAAAGAATACGTGAATGAACAACTAGAGGTGTTCTAGAGTCATCCCCACCAACCAAGTCAAACACAGGGACTAGGTGGTAAGTGTGGTAAAAAATAGAGTACAAAAATTGAAGAGGTGGTATCAATCATCTATGATATGTGATGTGTATATGGCTCATTGGAGAGACCGATAGGACCAAACATCCAGGGAATGACAGGATAATAGACCATACCTAGCTCATTGGGATCTAAGATGAGACTGATGTTAATTAAGCGAGAAGGTGGCCAGGGGTGCCATCATGCCCCCAAGCATGAGATATTACCCCCTAGCATAGGATGATGGAGGGTATTAATCAGGTATGAAAAGGTGGGAATTATTCCCTTGGCTAATGATTTTATGGAGCGACATTGTGTTCTAAGTGCTCAAATAAGGGATTCAAGTATTCAGGTTAACTAGTATGAGATCCTATATAGGATGATGAGTAGATGCAGGGGCATAGGTTCCTCCCAATTTTGGATGTATGGATGTATCATGTTATGGAAATTGCAAATGTATTTAGAATAATTGATTCCAAACACTTATAATAGATGTTTTCATACATAATATGATTATGCATGGTTTGATGGAGTCATCACCATATGTTGTTATGGTTGCCTTCTTATGAGAATAATGGATAAAGGAGATAGTAAGATAAAGTAAATAGGGGATTACCAATATCATTTTGCATTTCATATAGGATTTAAATGAACTGAATTTCAGGATTTGCATACATGGTGTCACCATTCCTAAGAGTGGCTTTGGATATAATGAATCGATCCTCACCTAGAAAACACTAGAGTTGAATAACAACAATGTCTAAGGGACCGGGTTGTTGATGTAAGATGAAAGAATGATTAATTGGACCATCCCTATGGTGATCTGGAGTGATATGGAACTCTATAGGTTCTTGAGGATGGGGAAGAAAAATGGCACTAGAGTCAACACTACTAGATGCAATAAGAGGGTTGGGGAAAATTTCTTCTTCTGGACTCATGAAAATGGATGGCTCCTTACCCAAAGATTGAGTGTCAATGTAATGGCTACAAGGTTGATATCGTTTGAATTCATGGATTCGAAGAAAGGGGTTCTTGAACCAATCATTATCATGGGAGACATGGTTCCCATGCGCATTGTCAAAAAGAGTGTATGGATTACTAGTGGATGTAGAATCCATTGATGTTGAGACTGAAGTGTCTTTGGAGGATGATTCTAAAGAAATGCATTAAAAAAAATCCTAAGGAGTCTAAAGTAGTCGATCCCATGGATGATGACAGTGTTGAATTATTTGTAATCTCAACATTAGGAGGGGTAATCACAATAGTTGATTGAGAAGCCTCCTATCCTGGCGATGAATTGGTTCTAGAACCTTTACGTAGAGAAGAAGGAGATTCATTATGAGTGGAATCTAGTTCGAAAATTGTGTATCATGAAAGTCTTCGAGGTAAGGAAAATTATGAGAATAATGTATATGTGTATCCAACAAAGCACAAGGGTGGTTCATGTGTAACGATTTATTTTTCTTGGAGGACTCAGGTAAGGTGACTTGCACCTCAAGAATATTAGGACTGGGTTGAGTATCTTAGACCACACTCTTAACATGGGGAATGTCATGAAAATTGTTGGTCACATGCCCAGGAACATAACACAAATCGCATGGCGGAGTAGGCTTCGGTGGTTTAGTAGGAGTGTTTTTCGCTTAGGTTGCCTTGTACTCCCCCCCCCCTTTTAGGCTTTTTCCCACTCACCATATGCTTTCACAATAAGAGTATATTCTTGCTAAGGTTGTTGTGGAACTGAAGCAAAGATGTGGAGGTAGGAACGAGTTGAAACAGGGTCAAATTCATGTAAGGTTTGAGCTAGTTAGGAGTAATGTTTGCAAGAAGATCGATGTACCAGACTGGGATCCCCAAAGTCATGTTAGGAAGACTCAACATGGCCATTATAAGAGTATAAAAATTCTTGGTGGCGGGAATAAGAAAGGTATGTGGCAAAAGGGGTAATGACCTAGAGGAACTCCTCTTGAGGAAGGATGACCTGGAGGGACATGGCCTAGAAGAATTTTCCCTAAAGGATGAGATAAGTCTTAAACAGTAGATTACTAAGGAGTTGGCTACTAGGAAGACATATCATACTGCTTGTTGGAGACCTATGACACTTGAAACATGCAAACACTTGAAGAGATAGCCTCAATGGTAACAGGAAGTGGGCCAAAATAAGCCCCAAGCATTGTGGAATGTTTATAGACTCTTAAGGAAACATCAATAAAGGTATGGGTGGTTTCATTTCCCGTCATTGATGAAATGGTATTTTAGAGAGAAGTTTGAGTCTGAGACTAAGGGTCATAGTAAGTCAATTGATTGATAGTGGTGATATTTCCATTATGAGAAAAGCACATCTTACAAAAGACATAAGATGTGACAGCTCACATGGCATACATGTAACTACAACCAAGAAAGAGGTTATAATCTAAAGGGGCATTGATAACTTTGATATCAATCATGACCATCTTACCAACAACAGTGATGGGGAAATTCTGATATAAACCAAGACCCTACAAGGGGTGAACTTCCTAAGAAAGAAGAGTGATATTGGATGGTGACAAGTCAGGGGAACCAAGTTCCTTCTAGACATTAGCGACCATCACACAAGGGGAGGTGCCTTTGTCAATAATACATTGTTGAACAATGATGTTTTTAATTGAGACCAGTATCTTAAAAGTAATGGATGAAGGGAGAGGAGGATGTTCTACTTTATTAATGTCAAAGATGATCAAACAATCGTCAGAAGATTCCACAACTCCTAGAGTATAAAGTATAGATTTTCATTGGGATGGGAATGTTTAGAGGACTTCCAGTGTTGACATGGTGCTAGGAGATTGCGCCAAGTCATCTACTATAATATATGTTTGGAAAGATTTAGAAGAAGCAACATCTCAACGTAATGGTCCTTAGGTGATATTAGGTTGAAACTATAACTTAAACTAAGGGATATGTAAGGTAATTTTTTGGGACAAAAGGGGCTCAGTGGAAATTTTGGGCTAAGAATCAATCATTGACTTATTAGGAGGATTTTCATACTGGTGTGACTGAGCTTGGAGGTTGAGATATTTGAAATTCATCATGAGACTCTGATAATTTCCATTCCCATTTTTTGAAGGTTGGGGGCTTGGAGGATTCTGGGCAGGTTGGGCAGCCACATATCCTTGATGAGGGAATGGATTGGTAAGCATTGTTGGTTGCAAAGAAGAAGGAGGGGTTTTAGAAATGGGATATGACCCTCTAGAAGCAGTTGTTTGTGCTTCCCATGCCTGACGCATCTAAGGGAGAAGGGAAAATTCATGAGTATAATTTCCACAAGACCCACAACAAGCACAATGTTTATTAGAGCCTTGCTTTTCCTGGGTTGTCTGCCCTATTGTTGGGTTGAGGGATTGGACTAGTCACCCTTATTCGAATTAGGTTGTCTCTCTTGGTTGCCTTGATTACCCTGAGATGGTTGGTTCTGCTTGCCTTTCACCTTGTTTCTTCTCTTGGGGTTAGGGGGAATGTTAGCACTATGTTGAGCATACACTTGACCCTATGGAGGTGGCTTTTGTTGCGACAGAGGTGGTGGAGGCATGGAAGGTTGAGGCCCTAGTGTCATTGGGGTTGGAGCTCTAAGTGACGCAAAGGGATAATAAGGGTTCGTGGAAAAATTTTGGAAACTAGGATGAGCAACAACTAACCCTGGCATCGGCTAATGCGAATGGGAAAATGCATACGATGTCCTAGTATCATGGTAATAGTTGACATGCAAAGGATTATAAGGGGGGTAGGTGTAAGTGAAATTGGTCCCCCCCTAGGGTTGACCATAAATCATAGAAGGTTGATAATATGGTGATGAATGAGGGTGGGATATGGATCTAATGATACAATCGGTGGCATGAGATGCCCCCGACACAAGAAGAACCAAGCTGAGGCAGATTGGGAAGGATGATATAAAACCAAATTGGTTGTGCATAGATCAGATCATATTTCAATGTTATCTGAAGAGCTTCTTCCTTAGTCTAAGCGAAGTGTGAGGCAACATCTTTACATATGGGGGACGGGAGTTCTCAAAAACTATCCATATAAACACAATCCTCAAACTTAGGAGCTTTATAGAGGCTCCTCCTTCTGTGCCATTCTAGTACATGATCAGAAAGGTAAGTGGAAAAAGTTTGATGAAAAGAAGTCAATGTTTTGGTACCTATGTCATATCGAAGAGGTAATTGGAAATATGAAATAAATGCATTGGAAAGATTCGTAAAGGTGGAATGAGAGGCATGTGGTTGATTGACATACCTCTTAGCAGTAGATGAAGATGAATGGAGTCCTTGGTGATGGAATTTTATGAACACCACATGTGGAAAGAGTGAATGTGACTGGTCGGGTCTTCTCCAAGATTACCTTCAAACTAGGGGATATCTAAGGGAAGTTTGGTTGGCATGGGAGATCAATTTTGGTCATGGAGAAGGGGATCATTGATGAGCTGACTTAAGTCAAGAAGGATCAAACTAGCCATGTAGGGAAAAAGAGCTTGATTAGCAAACATACCTAAATATGTTCCAATATTTCCTCCTTGAGGATTATCTTGGTTAGAACCAATGTTACCACCTTGGTTTCCACCACCTACATTGGCTTCAGCATTACCCCCCGCATTAGCACCTAACATGGTAGTGGTGTGGGTTTGGGAGAATGCAGAGTTAGAGGAGGAAATAGAAGAATCAGAAGAACTAGAGTCTATATGTGGAATCAATGGGGGACTAGAGGGATGGATCCTCACTCGATGAGTAGGAGTGAGAGGATGTCCTAAAGGAAGCTAGGGGAAAAGGCCACAAAGTCTCCATGGCATATGCTTAGGGGATGCAATGGTGTTAAGACAAAAGATAACTCTAAAGGATAATGAGGGATAGTGAAGGAAGACAGTAAAAAATAGCAAGGCAACACCTAATGCAGTGGTGTCGAGTGTAAACTAACTATAATGATATGCAACTCTAATATAAGAAAACAAGTGCTATCAAAATAAAAAATGACTTGTAGCCTAAAGGTTGTCTAAATCCTCAAACAAGTCCTAGTTCTATTATTTCAGATGGCCTTCAAAAAGACTTCTTCCTTGACAGTGTCTGATATCTGTAAGAAAATTTGTCTAGATAAAGGTAGGGTAGAGAGATGACTTATTACCCATAGCCACCACTATATGTTGTTTTCATAAGATTTGCCACTAAGGTTACCTTCGTCCCACAGGGCCGGTTGAGTCTTGGGCTTCTTGGTATTTAGTCAACAATGTGGAAACCTAGACCATAGAGTTGGGTAGCCTCTTGGAGAGTCACGCACACTGAGACCTAAGCCTAACCCCTTCTCAAATGGGTCTTTGGCATGCACCGGCTTTGGAATGTGGGATTGTGAAGGATTTTAAGCTTTGTAGAATGTCAACGTTCTATGTCTCTGTGTAAGTGATCTATAGGTTTTTTCAGAATCCTATCCCACCATTCCTAAACCTAACTACAAATATTTATCTATCCACTTTTCCCAAGTGGACTTAATCTATGTGAATTAAATTATTATTAATGTGGAGTGTCTCAAGTCTTGGCTTGGCGATTGTAACCAAGCTTGCGTTCACTTAGGGTGTGGGTGTGTGAAGAATGTGTCAGTGGATGAGTTAATTGAGCATGTTTTATGATGCGAATTCTGCTAAAAATAAAGTGCATAAACTATAAATAATACTGAAAATGAACAGTAAAATAAAGAACAAGTTAAAGCCTAAAATCCCTGAACCAAAAGGCTATGAAGCAGTAAGAAAATTGATGGAAAAACAAGAAAATAAAACACACAAAATGACCAAAATATATAATTTCTAAAGAGACTAGGATCTTAAGGCAAAAATATTTTGAAATGATGCAAACAAACTAGCAAAAAATAGAAATCAAAGTGCTGGAAAATTGCAAAAAACAAGCTGGAAAAAGAAGTATTCCCAAGGGGATCCTAAAGAAGGAAATAAATACAAGTTTCTAAGGGAAACACAGTGCTCTAAATCCCTAAAAAATATTGCAAAAGATGAAAAAAGTTTTAGAAAACAGTGGCTGAAAATTTTGTAAACTAGACTCCTCAACTAAGCCAAATTTCTCTTAAACTAGCAAAGTGTACTCTAAACCCTAGGGGGAGTTTTCTTTCCTCAAAATGAAAAAAATGATAAGGGACTCGAGGCATAGGAATGACCAATAAAATTACAAAAACCCTTCTCGGAAAACCAACAAAACTCTTGGCAAAAACTGAAAATTTCTGAAGAAAAAAAAAACAAACAAACAAACAAATAGACAAAAACAAAAACAAAACAAAACAAAACCAAAAACCTGAAAACTAGACGGATCATATGTTGACATGTTTAATGTGCCCAGATGTAGAAAAAGGGCCACAAAGTGTGCTTTACGGCACAGTTAATGGTCCAAAAAGAGTGTTTTGTTTCTAGAGATCCCGTTCAACATATCAGTTGCAGACTATGTCGTCGCCTGCATGGTTGGTGCTTGCGACCCACAAAAAATATGCAAAAACCCAATAGAAATGAGAATTTTCCAACAAAAGGCAAAAAACTAAAAATAGAAATGAGAATTGAGAGAAAGGGAATTCTTAAAAATACTAGAAATTTCTGAAACAACAGACATCAATACTTCTTAGTTGTTGCACTAGTGCAGTCACTATTTGTTAGTATGAATTTTTTTTGCAACTGTATGAAAATCCCTTCATTTAAGTTGTTGGTGACTAGAAACCCTAACAATAAATATGATTGTATCTATGTTTCATATCTGCATTATAAAATCAGAAAACCTGTAAGAAAATATATACAATCATAAAAGAAAACATATAACAACAAAAATATTGTGTAACAACCCAATGGATAATAAAAATGATTAATTTTATTATTGGAAATAATAGACCTGATGAGGAGGGATTGTAGACTTGGGTCTACAAATCCCCCTCTGTGGGATGGGTCCTTTTGATGGCCTTGTGCTTCAACTTTATTTTCTCTCTCAACAGTTGTGATGGGAAGAATGTGGTTGTGGAAGCTTGAACTCAATACCGAAGCTCAAATGTTTCAAGATGATAATGGGGACAATAAAATAGTCATGATGAAGAATGAGAAGAAAACCCTCCTATTTATAACAAAATATTGAGATAGATTGAGATTTAGAAAATAATAAAATATTATAGACTAAATCAAGATCTTTTTTTTTTGTTGATAAGCACCCACAGGGGATTTAAACCAATGACCTATCACAAGGAGTGCCTTAACAGTACATCCATTCACCTTCAATTCAAAGATCCGTGGGCTTAAATCAAAATCTTAATGTTGTGAATATTTTATTATATTTTTTGAGAGGGAAAAGATATTCAAAATTGTGAAATACCTTTATTTAGAAAATGATTTAAGTAATTAACAAATAAAAAAGGATTTATTCATTACTTTATGGTGATTAGGACAAATTCGAATTAAAAACAATTATTAAATAATGGTTTAATAATTATTTCATGAGGGAAATTAGGGAATAATAAATAAATAATAATTTTTATATAATTATTCCTAAGTGGTTAAGTGAAAATGGCTAGAATAATTATTTCAAGAGAATATAAATAAATAATGATTTATTTAATTATTATCACGGGTTTTTTTGGATTTTAATGAGAAATAATTTAGGAAAATGGTTCACTAAATTATTTCCTCGTGTGAAAGTCGGTTTTAATATGTAAAAACCCATCCTACATGGTGTATTTAGATCAACCTAGTAAGAAATGGCTAGGTGATCATTTTTGGGGTGATAACATTAATTTTTATATTTTCTTGCTAATTGTATTAAGGACTATGTTTGGAAACCCATTTCTATATGGTTCGTTTTAGAAACGTTTTTGGTTCATAGTTGAAAGTAATGGTATGAAGATCCTAATGATCAATATGTAAACATATATGTAAAATTGATTTTATATTAAATTAATGTTTATTTTTCCTGATGAAAAGAAAATCATAGGAAAAGGATTTGTTAGGGTTTGACCCTAACCCCTTTATTAATGTAATAAGCCCAAGGGGCCCCATAAGAGTCATGATTAGTTAGTTTAATAAATAAAACCCGTATGCATTGTAAGTGGTTGACCCACATTATAAATTAGAGACCATAATTAGTTATAACGACCCATAGTTAACAAATAAAGTAGTTAACCCGCATTATGCATGGGACTATGAGTAGTTAGGGTTTTGGGTCTCATAAAACTATATAATGTCGAAGATAGTAAGGAAATTATTGTCTTTTTTTGTGTAATTGAGCTCTACTCTATTGGAGGTTTCCCCCTCAAAGAGGTAAGTGAACAATATTGTTGCATATCTTAATTGAATATTTCTATTTCTGTCATTGCATTGTGTTATTTTTTGTGGTATTTCTGTCATATTTCACACGTCAATATTTTATGCAAGCCAAGCATACTACAAGTATGAAAACGCTTTCCAACGCCACCCACACCACCAATTTTAGTAAAAAAACATTAAGCTAGAGACGTGTTCTGGTGCCTTCAAACTACAAAGATATGTTGTTACACACATCAACCTACATTTGAGGAAGCATACACGCAAAAACTACAAGAGGTGGTCATGTTTGTTGGACTCCCTTGTAACCCCTACTAGTACCCTTTCGAGTAGTAGTGCATCAAATACCACTTTTACATAGACTACACTTCCATGAACCTCTTGTAGATCAAAAGCCCCTCAAGGTTACCTTAAAGCCAACTCTAGATAATCCTTCAGTCGTCTTGTTGCTACAGTACAACGAGAACAATACTTGGGAATATCACTCACACATATCTAGGGTAATCAAGTAGTATGTGTTGATTTATGGTAGTATCATTTCTGCTTTAAGTCTCAAAAATTTTAGGGAGGCTTAGACACATATATTCTCCAACACCCAGAAATACTTTTTGGGAAATTCCACCCGGAGACAATTTTATTAAAATAATTAATTATTTTTAATGGGACCCTAAGTCTAAACTTAGGAAATTAAAATAATTAATGGGTATTAATCTAAATTGTGGGTGTAACTTCTAGAAGATGATGAGGATCAAGCCAAAATGATTTAAGCCATTGATTAGAAGTTAATTTGGGTCGTTGGTTGTCGAGCAAAAAGATATAAGAAGAGGCTTGAGGGGAACTTGGATAACACAAAGAGGGGAGATCAGAAGTTTGATTTTTTGAAGTAGAGAAGATACCGAGAGATTTTCGATAGTGATCTTTTGCAATGAGCGGCAAGGATAGTATACGAAGGGAAATCTTTACCATACAGAGAATACTCAGTAGAGAAGGAAAAGAGAGATCGAGTAGAGGCAACGCAGAGCCAAGGAGGTTGACTCATCACCACGCAAAAGCCAAGAGGGAATCTGAAAATTTATTGAAGGAATCGATTACAGAAGCCAAAAGCCAAGGTGTGAGACCAAGAGGTGCAAATCGAAGTTCTTGGGCAGCAAATCGATCAGCAGAAGGTGTGACACAATCCCTAGAGGTTGTGACGTTGGGCTGACACAGTGACAATGCAGAGGCAGTGAGTGGTAGTTCATTTAGTGGCTGGATCAACCAGGATTTTTAGTGATAGTGTGAGGTAACCTCACTTATATCTCTATCAGTTATATTCTCTATAACTAGATTCCTGGGAATGCATCTAGATATTGTATTTAGAAATTAGTACTACTTAATAATAAAACCCTCAGTTATTGCACCGGTTTTCCCGCATTGGGTTTTTCCTGGGACATTTGACCAAAAATAATTGTGTAGATGTGTTTTATTTATTTATTGTTTGGTTTCTTATTTTCACATTTTATTTAAATGGTGAAGGTTGCAGTGTATTAATTTCGGCGTTTATTGTAGGAAATAATATATAATTGTCTTTAGTAATTAAAAAATAGAAGAAACGTCATCAGTTGTTGCAATAGGAATTTGGACATCCAAAATTTCACATGGTATCAGAGCTGCAGGTGAAACAAGAGAGCAGTGTTAGAAGACGCCAGCATTGAAGGAGGAAGGGAGTTCAAAGTTATTGCATAGGCAGCAAATCAAATCCCTACAGGGATTGCCCATTTCAGGCCAAGAGGGCTAGATTATCAAGGCAAATATTTCTCTAAGTGAGTCAATAGAGAGGTAGGATTTCCAAATTAAAATCTATCAGTGATAGAGGGAGAAACACAGTAGTTGCTTCAGTGAAGAGGCGTTCCTAGTGTGATGCAATTTTTTGCAGGCATTTGCTGGGTAGAAAGACGTAAGAAGGAAGAAGAGAGACAATTGAGGGAATTTCTTCCTAAGAGAATTCCTAGCCAGGGAATTCGAATTCTCATTTGTTGAGAAGTAACAGGAGAGAGGAGTTCATTCAACTTTTTTGATTGGCAGAGATGGCAGCAAGTAGATTGAGAGACCATGATAGGTTGGATGGTGCATTCAACTATGTGATCTTGAAGGCAAGGATGTTGTGCCTTCTAGATGAGCATTTTCTCAAGATCTACATCGACAATGTGGTAACTGAGCCCACAGATCTAGATCCGCTTAAGAAGTACAAGGGAGAAATGGCAAAGAATAAGAGATTGATCCTTGATAGAGTGAAGGATCATATATTCTGTCACATCGCTAGCGGAGACAAAACCAAGGATATGTGGAATTATTTTTCGACGTTATATCAAGGATCTTTTGAGTAGCGAAAGATCTGCTTGGAGCAGAAGATGAGATCTATATATATGCAGAAGGGGGAATGTATTGATCCGTTCCTCACTAAGCTTTAGGAGACCCGAGATGAACTATTAGTTGTGGGGTCAACACCTCAAGGTTTTGAGATGGTGAGACTGGCCCTAAATTCAAGTTTTGAGGAGTGGAAATTTTTTGTCCAGAGCATCCTGGGCAAGGTGACTTTGCTAGACTAGGATGGAATGTGGGAAACTCTTAAGCAAGAGGAGCTAACGAGAGACTTGGTCAAGTGTAAACTTGATGAAATCAACAGCAATGGGTCGAATCTCAAGGAGGAGGAAGAGAATCAATCCCTTGCATCAAAAGGGGAATAGGATTAGCTAAAGAAGAAGAAATATGTTTCGAAGATCAAATGCTTCAGGTGCGGTGAAGTTGGTCACTACGCAACACATTTTCCTCTTTGGAAGAAGGAAAAAGATGAGAAGCATGATCTGAAGGTTGTATTCATGAATATCGAAGAGGAGGAGTTCACCATGTCAGCCCAAGAATCTCCAGGAGGGATGTGGGGTGATATAGAGATGTAGTTTGAAAGGACTGCAGATGGGTAGGATCCTTGAGGATCCTACCTCTCGGATCAACTCCTTGCTACAAGAGCCCAAATAAATAGTAGCAGGATGGACCGGTGTCAGTTGGTGCAGAGGAGTGTCAGAGTGATAGTTGCAATGGATAGGAGCACCAGAGACTAAGCAGCACAAAGCAAAGTTGGCAGAAGTGTCATTGGCACAGAGCAGAAGTCAGCAGCAGCACAAAATCTTAAGAGAGTCAACATAGAGACTAGCAGTAGTCAGACTCCAACAATGAGATGCATCATAATGAACATTGTTTCAATAATTTGGGATGTTTTCCATTGTTAATGCAGTAGCAGCAGCAGTTGGAGAAGGTTGCAATGCAGATGTAGTATTGGCATTGGCAGTGCCAGTAGCAGAATAGATGCATAATTTGAGAGGGAGTTGCAGTATGGATGTATTGTTGACAGTGGCAGGGTTAGCAGCAATACAGATGCAACATTTTCACAATAGTTTTTGGACATGATATCAGACATCATCAGCGCAAAAGAAGATTTTATAGAATAGAATGATGCTTCAACAGGTTGCATTGTTAGATCACAGTCCTCTCTAAGAGGGAGTGTTTATTTCTACTAGCATAGGATGTGCTCTAAGTCTGAAAATTTGCAGGGAGGCTTAGACACATGCATTTTCCAATACCCAGAAATTGTTTTGGGAAATTCCACCACGAGACAATTTTATTAAAATAATTAATTATTTTTAATGGGACCCTAAGTCTAAACTTATTAAATTAAAATAATTAATGGGTATTAATCTAAAGTATGGGTGTAAATTCTAAAAGAAGAGGAGGATCAATCCAAAATGATATAATCCATTGATTAGAATTTAAACTAGGCCGTTGGTTGTCCAACAGAAAGACATAAGAAGAGGCTTAAGGGTCACTTAGAGAATGCATAGAGGAGAGATTAGAAGTTTGATTTTCTGAACTAGGGCAGCTACCGGAGAGATTTTCGATAGTGATCTTTTGCAGTGAGGGGCAGGAATAGTATCTGAAGGGAGATCTTTCCTGGTCAGAGAATACACAACAAAGAAGGCAGATAGAGATCCAACAGAGGAAACACAAAACCAAGGAGGATGATGCAAATCTAAGCAGGGCCATGAAGAGGCAGTGTAGAAGCCAAGAGGGAATTCAAAAATTTATTGAAGGAATCGATTGTAGAAGATGAAAGCTGAGGTGTGAGACCGAGAAGTGTAAATAAAAATTCGGGGTAGTAAATCGATCAACATAAGGGGGAATGCAGTCCCTAGAGGATGTGACACTAGACTGACCTAGTGATTGTGCAGAGGTAGTGTAGAGGCAGCCAGGGGCAGTTCATTCAGTGGCTTGATCAGCGAGAATTTCCAGTGATAGTGTGAGGTAACCTCACTTATCTCTTTGTCAATGATATTCTCGATAATTGGATTGTCGAGAATGCATCCAGAGATTTTACTCATAAATTACTACTACTTAATAATAAAACCCTCATTTGTTGCACTGGTTTTCCCGTATTGGGTTTTTCTGAGGACATTTGTCCAAAAATGACTATGTAGATGTGTTGTATTTATTTCTTGTTCAGTTTCTTGTTTTGGAATTTTATTTAAATGGTGAAGGATGCAATGTATTAGTTTTGGTGTTTACTATAGGAAATAGTAAATAATTGTGTTTAGTAATTAACAAATAGAAGAAACGTAATCAATTGTTGCAGTAGGAATTTGGGCATCCAAATTTTCACAATGCGGCTAAGGACATGGTCGGTCCTCCTTAGTTAGCACTCTGAATGATTATGTCGAGTACTATTGTTGGAACCCTAGATTATATCATGATCTGTGGCATCTAACACTCCACCCATGCTATTGTAAGTGGCAACTATCCATGGTATTTACCTACCCATGGAATTTACCAGTGGTATTGTAACTAAAAAAAAAGACTATAAGTAACAAGTCACATTTTGTAAAAGGATATTGTCCACCACAATGTAGCCTTTACAGTTATTATTTGTTTTAATAAAAAAAAAATGTGGTTTTGTTTATTGTGTGCTCTCCTCTTTTGCTTCTGTCATTTCAATTTTTCAGATCTTGGGGGCCTCCTCCCCACAGATCCATTTCAATTTTTTTTAGATCTTGGAAGCCTCCCCCCAAAGACCCATTTCAATTTTTTTTAGATCTTGGGGGCCTCCCAACAAGGTCTGGATCAATGGTATCAAATTTAGGTTACGTCTCCATGGGAATGAGGGTTTGACACATATTTCAGTTTCAAAGTTTTGCATAAATCTTCAACAAACTTCATGCATGTGCTATGACCTCCACTGAGCACTTTCTTGAGCAAAGTTGGAAGATTACTTTTATTTTTTTATAGGATTTTTTTGGGCGGCGAGTTTGTAGATCAGATCTGAAAATTTTGGTGCTAAATTTATAAAATAAAATAATATATCTAGATTCCTTGCGAAACAATACCCAAATTCAAAAAATAAATCATTTGTATCGGAGTTCGAATGAGGAAGATATCGTTGATTTAAAATCAATTGTGTTGCAGAACTTTTTCTGATGAAAATTCATTGACGATGACTCTCCTATCATTTTTTGTAGTTTTTGTGCAGAATTTTAGAAAAATTATTGCAGATCTGAACTTCTCTTGAAAAATCACCCAATTTCAAAAAATATTGGTTGAATCAGAGTTTGTATGAGGGAGATATCCCTGAGTTAAAATCAACTATTTTTTAAAATTTTGTGGTGGTAGGACAGTTGCAGCACGAATCCGAGTTTCCAAAATGTCCAAATAGGGATTTCAATCACATGGCAAGATGCAACATGGTCATTCTATTTTAGAAAACAAGTTATAATAAGTATTATTAGTTATATTTTAAAAGTTATGCCAATTTTAAATTAGTTTTTATATCTAGAACAACATTTGAAGCGGGTTCCCTTTGGAGACGTGCCCTCCCACATTAAGGTTCACGTTGCAGCTCCATGGGAATGAAGGTTGGATGCATATTTGAGTTTAAAAGTTTTGTAGAAATCTTCAACAAACTTCATGCACATGCTACGACCTCCACAAAACACTTTCTTGCGCAAAACTAGAAGATTTTTTTTATTAAAATAGAGAATAATTGTAAAAGCTACATTGTGGTGGACAATCTCCTTTTACAAAATGTGACTTGTTACTTATAGTCTTATTTTATTTCAAATACCATGGGTAAATTCCATGGGTGGTTAAATACCTTGGGTGAATGAATATCATGGGTAGATGTCACTTACAATACCATGGGTGGATGCCACTTGCAATACCATGGGTAGATTCAATGGGTGAATAGATACCATGGATGGATAAATACCACGGGTGAATGAATATCATGGATAGATGCCACTTTCCATTCGAATCACTTTTACTGCCATAGTTCCCTCTCTTTCATTGATTGGTTGTCCCATTTTGCAATATCCAGAAACTAAGGTCTATGCCTTTACAGTATAGATCAATCTTTGCAGTATCTAGCAATGGGGTTTTCTTCCGTTGCAGTACAAATCATTTTTTGTAGTATCCAACAGTTGTTTTTCTTCCTTCATAGTACATATTAGAATTTTCAATATCTAGAAGTTGGGGTTTTTTCCATCACAGTACAGACCAATGGGACCGCCAAATTCCTACATGTTTTGTAGTATTGTGATTTTTGAATTTCGGCCATTGTTGTATTCATTAGCTGGGTGTAATACTCATATCACTCTAAAAAAAAATTTGGTGGTCTCAAAACTCTGCTTGCAAGAGACTTAGCCCAAAGGACTCAGGAGGACAAGTTGATCGAAGTGATACCATTCGCTGGCAAACATCCATTTTTCCTTTGGTCCCAAATTTTTTAGAAGTGCTTTCAAGTGACCTACATCAATAGACCCTTGTCTCACACACATTGTAGCCATACTAATTTTAAGTAATCAAAAATTTTGACCCAAGATATTTATGGTAACTACAAAATCTATGGAAAATATGGGGAAAATAGTGTAAGACCTAGAAGAAAATATCACTACCAAGAATCATGTTGTACTTAACAGGGCCCTAGAATCCATACACCAACTCCTCTAAGATAAAATCCCCAAGAGGGAGGGGAACCATGTCGATGGACACCTAGAAAGAGAATCTAGCCACCATCGATATGATGGTTATCATCATTTCCAAGGGGATCACCAATATTATAGTGATAAGACACCCAATATTGACATGCACAAATTTGACAGTTCTCATTAGAGGAAATTTCAGCGTAAAAGTGGTCTCCTAAGAATAAATCAACAAATTAATTAAAAAATGTCATGTAGATAATTTTTTAATATTACTTTACTTTTATCTATGTTCAACAATATCCATTAGCACTAGATCTAGTAATTTTTTTTTAATATACTAATTTTTTACTTTTATTAAACTCCCTCAATATATGACACTTTTACTAAAACAATTGTTCATATATATTTTATATTTTTTTTATATTTTTTTTGGTGAATAGCGGAATCAGCGATGGTGGTGGTATCGTACTCACGTTACACGGGGTCGAATCCCACTGGCTGCCACTATAGCCTCTAGGAGGAACCACCTAGCCCGCAAGAACGACCCTCGGGTAAGACAAGACTCGAACTCCTGACCTACACAGCTGCACAAACGACTTAACAGATCGTCCGCTAGCCACGAGACCAAACCTCTGCGGGCATATATATTTTTTATATTTAAATTTAATTGTCTATATTTATATTTAATATTTAACTGTCTATATATTTTTATATTTAATTATTTTGTGTGTGTTTTTAACAACGTTGTTTATGAGGCCACAATTTTCACTCGAAATATATTTTTTTGGCCGGAATTTGGTAATTGTCCTTTATGGAATACATTTTCTAACTTTTAACTATTTAGCTATTTTATATTTAACTATATATTTTATATTTTGGCCGATAATTTATCCTTTTCGGAATACATTTTTTAACTCTTAACTATTTAAATTTTTTATATTTAACTATTTTTTAACTATTTAACTAATTTATATTTATAAATAAATAAAAAATATTTAACTATAACTATATTTATTTTTTAGCTATTTTATATTTTTATATTTTATATTAACTATTTCTTTGGTGTTTTTTTTGTATGGTCATTAATGTCAAATGGGACACATTTTTAATTTATATTTTTTCACATTAATAACTTTTTTGATATTCTAATTCATTGGGTAAGGTAGTTAAATAATGTTAAGAAAATATTTCATGAATACCCAAATTACTAATAAAATATTTCATCAGTACCCAAATTAATAATAAGTTATTTCACAGATACCCAAATTAAACAATTTAAAATTATTTAAGACATATACCTCTTTTTAAACTTAAAGGATTTTGATTGGTTTACATACTATGATATGGAAATTACGTGAAAATTCCATTGGCACTTTTAGGCTAAAATTTCCTCTAATGAACTCGACAGTATGAGTGGCACAAATGGAACAATATTTTCAACTCAACAACTTTTGGGATGATGAAACCAAACTAAATGTCGAATCTCTTTATTTGGACCAAGAAAATTAGCAATGGTTGCAATGGCATCAGAAATGCTATGCAGGAAAGCCAACTTGGAATTTTTTCTCTAAATCCATTTGTGTCTATTTTGACAACGACTCTCACTTTCTGGGTCGCCTCCCAAAGTCCAAACAAACTAGTTCAGTCTGATACTCCATCACAACATTTAAATAGTTGGTCATTCGAACCGAGGGCCTAGGGGACACCTTCTATTTGGAATATTTCATCAGTGGCCTCAAGGAAGTCATCTAGGCACATGTTAAAATTCATCAATCGGTTAATTGGTTGGAAGGATGCCAAAACTATTTAGATGTATAAACTTCTAATACTACCCAATCTAGTCATTCTTCATTCACATCAAAGGTACATCCTACCCAAACCCTTGAGGTGCAAAACGTGTCGCTGCGAAAATGGTTGAAAGAACAAGACAAGCATTGTGTTACTATTATGATGAAAATTATTCCCCATGACACAATTGCAAGGAACCAAAGTTCTTTTACATTGACGCTACTGAAAATAGCTCTGACAATGAGGCCTAGCCCAATCAAATGCCTGGGGAGGAATCAATGGAACCCCAAGGTAATACAATAAATACTACAATAACACTTGTTGAACTGATATATCGCTCCATGCATTAGCAAGTATTTCTTCTCCACAAACACTTAAAATCAGAGGCTTCATTAATAATTGACAGGTTGGTATTGATTAGCAGTGGCAACATGCATACTTTTTTCCATAAAAGGCTTGTTAAGGTCATGCATTGTTTTGGGCGGGTAGTATCCAATTTTTAGGTACTTATAGCTGATGGGAGGACAATGAAATATGAAGGTCGTTGTGATAATGTAAAGCTCCAGATGGGGGACTATCACCTAAAAACACACATGTTTTCCATAAAAATGGGAGGTTGTCACATCATCCTTGGAGCTAAATGGTTTCGAACACTAGGCCCCATTACCATGGACTTCCAAGAGTGATATATGATCTTCAAATAGAATGCACACACGCATATGCTTTGTGGGATCTAGGTAAGTTCTCCCACTATCATCAGCTCACATAGAATGGAGAATATTTTAAAAAAGGGACACGATGGGGTAGTTACTCAATTCAATGAAATCCAAGCCATTGAATCAATCCCTACCAATATTTATCGAGATCTACAAATGGTGTTGAGTCACCATCAATAGTTGTTTGAAAAACCCAAGGAACTACCCCCTTCTCAAGGTGAGTATGATCATAGCATCCCTTTGATTCTGGGCAGCTAGCCACCCAATGTCCATTCCTATAGGTATCCATTTGCGTAAAATAATGAGATTAAAAATATTATTAAAGAGTTACTAGAAGCAGGGATGATTTGTCCAACACAAATCCTTATTTGTCTGTAATGGTCATGGTTGAGAATAAGGATGGGGAGTGACACATGTGTCCCACCTTCAGTTCCCTCAACAAACTCACCATCAAGGATAAGTTTCCTATTCCTGTAGCCATTGATCTACTTGGTGAACTCCATGGTGCCCAATTTTTTACCAAGTTGGATATTCATTCGAAATACCACCAAGTTGGATATTCATTTGACATATCACCAAATCATAATGAAAGTAACAGACATTCCCAAGAGTGCTTTTAGATCCCCTGAAAGCCACTATGAATTTTTGGTTATGCCTTTTGGTATTTGTAATGCCCAGTCAGCCTTTCAAAGTTTCATGAATCACCTTCTCAAGCCATATCTCATAAAGTTTGTCCTGGTCATTTTTTATGATATAGACATACACAACAAAACATGGGAAATACATCTTATACATGTTGATCGTATATTGCAACTTCTAAAGGATAATAAATTATTTGTCAAATTATCCAAGTGTACTTTTGGAATGGAAGAGGTGGAATACTTGGGGCATATTGTGGGCCACGATTAGTATCGGTGGATTCAAAAAAGATTTAGGTAATGAAAGATTAGCTACAAACTCAAACCTTGAAAAGTCTAATGGGATTTTTGGGACTCACATGATACTATCGCAAATTTGTCCAAATCTTTTTGATGCATTTCTAGACCCCCGATGAATCTTCTCAAGAAAAATGCATTCCTATAGACAAAAGAAACTCTATAAGCCTCCCTTGATCTCAAATAGGCCATGTGTTCCACCCCAATTTTGGCCCTCCCATATTTTACAAAACACTTTGCGATTGAATGTGATGCCTCGGGGATTGGCATTGGAGCAGTCTTAACAAAAGAAGGTCGACCAATTTCCTTCACAATCCAACAATTAAGTGGCAAGAATTTGTATCAATCCACTTATGAGAAAGAAGTGATGGCCATCTTACATGCAGTAAACACTTGGTGATCACACTTGATTGGATGATGTTTCCAGATCCGAACTGACCACCATATTCTAAAGTGTTTCTTGGAACAGTTCTTATCCTCTCTGCAACAAAATAAAAATGTTGGGTTATGAATATGAGATAGTTTGTAATAAGGGTTGTGACAATGTGGTGGCATATGCCTTATCTAGACTCTCTACAACAAAATAAATGGCTTACCAAAATGTTGGGTTATGAATATGAGATAGTTTGTAAGAAGGGTTGTGACAATGTGATGGAAGATGCCTTATCTAGGCAATTTGAAGAGGATGAAACCCTCTTATCCCTATATTTTCACACACCGTCTTGGATTGAGGAGGCATGCAAATAATGGTTTTCCCATACATCTCTTTCCCAGCTAATCCAAAGGTTACAAGGTGATCCTAACCCTCCAATGGGTTACACTTGGCAGGAATATATTATTCAATATAACAATCATGTGGTTCTCTTCCCTAACTCCACCCTCAAACCATGCATCCTAGCAGAGCTACACTCCTCGCCTATTGCGGGACACTTAGGATTTCAGAAGATTTATTCTCATGCACGTCACTCTTTCTTTTGAGTAGGGATGAAATAATACATTCTTACATTTGTGGCTGAATGTGATGTTTGTTAGCATAAAAAAAGGGAAAACAGTGAAGACACCTAAAACCTTACAACCCTTGTCGCTACCTTCTTCTATATGGATGAATGTCTCCATGGAATTCATTATAGATCTCCTCAAATCAAGCAACAATTCATTGATCATGGTGGTAGTTGATATACTCTCAAAATACGTCCATTTTTGTGCCTTATCATACACATTCACTCCAACTCTGGTGCTTAAGTATTCATGGATCAAATTTTCAAATTGCATGGCATGCTTACATCTATTGTGTCTAATCGAGATCCCACCTTCACTACTAATTTCTAGCAGGAGCTTTTCAAATTACATGGCACACAACTCCAAATGAGTATAGCTTATCACCTCCACATGGATGGCCAATTTGAAGTGGTAAACAAATGTTTGCATACCTACATGCGGCGCTTTGCTCTGAACAAACAACATCAATGGGTTTAGTGGTTACCTTTAGCAAAATGGTGGTATAATACTAACTACCATGAAGAAATAAAGATGACGTCGTATGAGGTGGTGTATCGCCAACTCCCACCTCACGAACTTCTTATCTTCTAGGATCTTCCAAATTGCAGGCAGTTGATAAGCTGCTTTAGAACCGAGCTGCCACTCTCACTCTTCTGAAGGATAATATCCATCAAGCTTAAAACCGAATGAAGAAACAGACTAACTAACATCGCTCAGAAAGGTCTTTTCAAGTGGGTGACAAAGTGTTTTCTTGACTTCAGCCTTATAAGCAGACGTCCCTCAAAGAAAATGGCTTCCAAAAGTTAACTCCAAAATTTTATGGGCCTTATTAGGGTGGTTCAACATATTCGCTCCATCAATTACAAATTGGAATTTCCAACCATTTCCAAAATCCACCTCGTCTTCCATGTCTCTTGTCTCAAAAAATTCGTGGGAAGAAATTGTAAGGTTCAAACCATATTGCCTAAATTGGACAAGGAAAGTTCTATTTGGCTCTAGCCAGAACAATTCCTAGATTCAAGGGAATGACATCTTCATGGCACACTATCAAGTATGCCCTCATCGAGTGGAAAGACACCATAACAAAAGATGACACATGGGAACTAACAACTATTCTTCATAAATTTTTGCAGCTCTAGCCTTAAAGACAAGTTTTTTTTAGAAGGGGGAGGTCATGTTAGGGTCTGACCCTAACCCATTTATTAATGTAATAAGCCCAAGGGCCCCTACAAGATTTATGATTAGTTAGTTTCATAAATAAATCCCATAACCATTATAAGTGGTTGACCTGCATTATAAAAAAGGAACCATAATTAGTTATAACAGGCCATAGTTAAAAAAATAAAATGGTTAACACAAATCACACAAGGAACCATGAGTAGTTATGATTTTAGGTCTCATGAAACTATATAATGTTGAAGATAGTAAGGAAATTATTTTCTCGTGTTGTGTAATTGAGCTCTTCTCTATTGGAAGTTTCCCCCTCGAGGAGGCAAGCGAACAATATTATTGCATATATTAATTGAATGTTTCCATTTTTGCCATCACATTGTTTTTTTGTGGTATTTATGGCATGTTTTGCATGCTAATATTTTCTATGGGCCAAACATACTAGAAGTCCCAATACAAGATGTATAAGTTGTTTTTTAATATTAATAAAAAGGAGATTATTAATTTGTGATATTAGGACAACATTGTGTGTTCATTCAACATTGTTTGTTCACTCTTTGTGTCATTCCCACAAATATTTCCTTGGAATGCATTTTTTCTTCTTCTTTTTTAGAATATAATTCATTGGAATTAGTTGGTTTTCATTTCCAATTGTGGAAATCTACACCTTTAAATTAATTATTTAGCAACAATGTAAATTTAGTTATAATTTCTAATGAAGTTAATATGGTCTTTCTCTAATTTCTCTCCAATGTTATGGTCGTTCATAAGTGCTTCACAACTTAGTTTTTTTTTTTGTTAATTTTTATTGGGGATATTTACATGAAGATATTATCCTCTTTGGACATTTTTAAAAATTATCCATAGCTAGAGATACTCCATCTAATTCTACATTGTTGTTCTTGAACTAGCTTTAAAATGTTATCATTTGAGTATCCAAGTCCTAGAATCAAGGTGGTGCATAATTATTTGTGTACTTTACTAGCACATGCTCTACAATTAAGAATACTAAATTCTCCCCTCTATACTATCTTAATCCTTCTTCTAGGCTCCCAAATTTAGCTTTATAATATTCTATTGGTTTAGCCATGTCTTTAATATTCTACATGCAAGCTTGAATGAATACCACTCATATTAAGGTTATTGATTAGGGATCTTCTAAGATATCCACGCCCATAGGATTTCCTATAGTTACTTAAAGTATTTGAGCACCAAAAATGAGAAGCCCTCTTCTCATTTTTCTCCATAATTATTCCTTTAGCCATTTCAAATTTGAAGGACACAAGGATAGTTACTTTGCTCGCGTGAAAAGGGGTAAATTCTCCCAATCCTAATTCCCACAAATGAAAGTGACTTCCATTTATGGTTGTGCCAAATGTCGACACAGGAGGACGTGTGTCCATGGCATCAATATTTTAGGCCTCTCCTTGAACTTTCTTATCCTTTCCTTCGTCGATTTTTATTTCTCCCTTAATTGTGCTTTAATTTTTTTCTTGTTATTTTCAGAGTCTTAGTCGCTCCTATTCTTCTATATTATTTTTTCCTTTGGTTTTTTTCCATCATTCTACTGGTTCTATTTCTTTCTATTCAAGCATTAGTACTTGGACTTCATTTTCTATCATTTCCTTTTCAATTTCTAACTTGGATGCAACTTAATATTCTTCCTTATCCCTTTCTAACTCTTTCTTACGTCGGGAGCTACCTATCTTCCTAAAAATGGTTTCATCATAGTTAGTGCCCGTTTTATGGATTCCTTCATCCTTCTAAAATTCAATTTCACGTTACGTGGCTATATAAGCTTGAAAATATGATATTGCTAACTAATAACTTTTAGGGTGTCATGTATGTGGAACATATCCTTCCAAAAATGGAAGGATATTCAAATGTTAGCTTTTGATCATGCTTCTTTTCCATCCTTGAAACTATAGGATCATATTGAAAATAATATTAATGGCCATAGAAATTTATTATCCTTGGAAATGGTTGATTTAACTCCATGCATGAGAATATGGTATGCCAATTCTTTTAAGATCAAGTTGAAAACTTTATATTTTAGGAACAAGTGAGAGGTTAATTTTTAACCATGCACTATTATGTAATTCCCTTTTATGACATATAAGATGATGAAGCATAAAATGATAATTGGAATAAGGGAATTACAAAGTGATCAGAAGTATTTAGATATTGAATCCAACATTTATCTTTCCATAGATTCTAACAATAGACTTGAATAGTGGGGACACTGAGTTTCCATTCCTAATACATGGCTAGGAGCACTTGCACTAAATAGAATATATAAAACAAATAGGATGACCTGTGAAAACTGGAATGCTTCCTAGCCAATGTTCTTTTTGTTCTAGGTATGGTATCCTCCAAGGTGCTAAAAATGATTAAAACATAGTTGAATATATAAAGGCTCACTTGGTTGGGTCAAGGTTTTGGCATGATGGGCTCAGTTTAAGTCAAGGATAATAATATACTTATTACTAGATGGTTTTTTTTCCAAATTTGTTTTTCTTAGGTAAATCATGTGTACATATTTTCTTTGTATGTTGCTTTTTTATTATTGTTCTTTTCTAGTCATTTTAGTTATTAACCATAATAGATACATCTTAACCATTATCTTGCAAGTGCGTGAGAGGGATCAAATATTTTTAGGTACAACCCTCTTTTAGAGTGGAAAACTTTAAAAAAGGTTTACACCTCGAAAGATTGTATCCCTCTCGATGCAATTCCAACAAATATTTCTTAGATTTTGGATAAATTTTACTAACAAATATATCCAAAAAAATGTCCAAAGTGTAAAATAATGAAACTACTTGGAATATTATAGCTATAATTATTTGTTTTCTTCAATTGTATTATGTAATATGTGTGTGTGTGTGTGAAATATTTTATTGATAGATCTCATTGCCCATATTCAAAATTTTTATTTTATTATGAATATATTTTTAAATACATATCAATATTGCTTAACCCTGCATATTGAAAGATCTTAGTTGTAACCCACATTTTGTTTTGAGTTATTAATTTTTGAAGGTCTAGTCTAACTAATATTCCCTACTACCCTGCAATGTGGCTAGGTTATGTATGATGGACATATTACCATATCATCATTTGTATATCATAAAAACAATCATGTGAAACACTAAAAAGATGAGGCCATCATACATCAACCAAATCTTCGAAATGATGAAGACATTGGTCATTGAACTCCATCAGTGATTTGTGAGATGCACCATAACAATGAACTCAATCAAATCCACATTGACCTCTACCCATATATGCGTTTTACTAAAACCAAGGCTTTGATAACACAACGTAACATTCCCAACTCCAAGCTAGGCCATGTCATGATAAAAAAAACCTTTTATACCAACCCTTTTCTAGCACAGTTATTCTTTAATATTATATAATAAAAATATTTAAATCCTTTTAACTTTAATTGTTGTTGAATGTCAATCTTCAAGACTAATGTCATTGAACTCCATCAATGATTTGTGAGATGCACCATAACAATGAACTCAATCAAATCCACATTGACCTCTACCCATATATGCGTTTTACTAAAACCAAGGCTTTGATAACACAACGTAACATTCCCAACTCCAAGCTAGGTCATGTCATGATAAAAAAAAACTTTTATACCAACCCTTTTCTAGCACAGTTATTCTTTAATATTATATAATAAAAATATTTAAATCCTTTTAACTTTAATTGTTGTTGAATGTCAATCTTCAAGACTAATATTAATAACTAGTCCTCTTGTATATAGGAAAAATGGCATCAAATGACTCCTCCAATGACCCCTTGTCAAGAGGAGTTGTGTCAAGTTCCAATATACATTAGATGGCATTTTGAGGGGTCTCTTAGGCATACTACAGGTACACATTTGCTTACTAATAAATATGTTCAACGCTACATTATAAATCAATGTTTAACATGTGAATAATCTTCTTTGACACTTGTTTAATGTGAAAAATATATCATTTTTTATAGGTGCACCAGTCTCACTTGAGGTTGGCAGTAATGATTTGAGTACTCCACCTTTGAGAACCAATCAGTTGTCAGATAGAGTTTATTTAGGTAAAATCTAAATATAAATATTGAAGTGAGATGTTTAATGCACAAAAATGTATTGCATGTGTCGCATACTTGTGATTAACAATTTGATGTAAATTGTACAACCCATGCATATAAGTTTATTGATAGGGCTTTAGGAACGAGTAGACATGATTATGATGGGTCTAATTCACATGGCAGAGGTACACATTCGACTGCTAGTTAACATGTTCAAGTGTATGCAATATATAAACTTAACATTTAAATGTGAATATTTTATTCTTTCACACACATTTAATGTGAAAACACATCATCATCCATAGGTGAATTCACTGAGCATGAGGTTGGCCATGTTGATTCTTACCAAGTCATCTAGGAGCATTTAGGTGAAATCTTAAGATAAATATTTTTCAATATATGTTTAATGTTAAAGGTTATCCCATCTCTCATACTTATGCATGATTGGAAATTTAATTATATGGAGAGCTTCAGCGTAAATCACATAAGAAAGAATTTTGCCGACGCGTTTCGAACCAACTAGTGTGGTTCATCGTCAGGACAAGTTGAAGAAACAGATCAAGCTTTGGCAATTTAAATAGGCTGTGCAGAGACTCCAACGGCTACTTAACGGTTAAATTTGACTACCTAACAGCTATATTTGACTCTAGGACCAGGGCTATAAATAAATTTAATTTTATTATTATTATATTATAGTAATTCTAGAGATGAGAGCAATTAGGTAAGATTAATTCATTAGCGACTATTATCCCTAGAATATTATTTGTTTTAATAAATTAATGGTTATATAAAACCTAGAATGGTATCTTTCAAATGAATTAATAAATGAGTAAATTATGTTGTATCCAATAATAATAAGATAATAATATTATATACATAGGGATAAGAGAAGTTAGGTTAAAAGTAATTTATTTGTTTACATAATGTGATATAGATGATGATTTTATTATTAAATTATTAATGTTTGAATAAATAATGTAATATATATTATATTAAGTTATTACTTAAATAAATATGCTTTAATAATAAAAAGGAGGAATTAATTTAATTTATATTAATAAATCCCATAATAATAAGATAATACTATAGAGATAAGAGAACTTAGGCTAAAAGTAATTTGTTTGTTTAAGAACATAATATAGATGATGATTTTAATATTCAAATTATTAATGAGGGATGAATAATATAAGATCTATATAAATAATTATATCTTCTTCTTGTGTTATTACTTAAATGACTATGCTCTAATTAATTAATTTATATTAATAAATCCAATAATAATAAGATAATACTATTATGTTCATAGAGATAAGAGAACTTAGGTTAAAAGTAATTTGATTGTTTAAGTAACGTAATATAGATGATGATTTTAATATTAACTTACTAATGCGGGATGAATAATATAAGATATATATAAATAATTATATCTTCCTATTATGTTAATTATTTAAATAAATATGCTTTAATTAATGAAGGGATAGATTGATTAGTAAAGGAGGAATAAATTTAATTTATTTCGAGAAATACTCTATATGCTAATAAAAGCTATCATTAAGCCCATAATTTAATGGAAGCTATCACAACTTAAATATAAATAAGGTAGACCCCAGGGTATAACTTAATTTAACTATATTAATACTACAACCTAAAGAGACAAATGCCCATAACAGGTATAGGACCTTAATCAGAGATAAAAAGAGATAATGAACAATAAGAGGCTAATCATAAAAAAAAGAGGACATGAAGAACAACGCTGCCATCGATGAGAGATAACAGACTTACAAGGACCAAACCACGCCCACCCAACGTGAGCACCTAAGAAGAACAGAGGGGGGAGGAAGAAACCCTAAGACGACAACGCAGGGATCCAATTTCTACTTACCTTCCACCCATCATCTCTGTTAAGATTGACCGGTCTTCGCTCAATTTCAATCGCTTCCCTTAACTTGCGATGATGAAACCGATCCACCCTAGCAATGACTTTGGCCTCCTCTATGCAGACATGATGCTTAGTTTTTTCCACATGCTCTGCTAACACTGAGGACTTTATTCTACCATGCCTCAAGTCTGTTGCATGCTCTCCAATTCTCTACTGGATGGAGCGCCCTGTTTCCCCTATATAAGGGGTCCCACATGAGCAAGGAATCAAATAGACACCTTTCATGTCTTTGGGGTCGACAGGATCCTTTACATACCTCAGGGAGTTACGAATGGTTCTTAGAGGCCTGAAGGTTGAGGGAATATCAAACCTTCTAAGGATCCGAGCAATCCTGTCCGTGGTCCCTTGGATATATGGAAGATGGACACCTGGATGGCGCTCCTTAGGCTCTTTTTTACTAAACGCTTTTCTGGAGGCTGTAAGGAAAGCCTTCCGACCCAGGTGCCTGCTATATCCGTTTTCCACAAAGACATCAAGGAGGTGGTTTCTCTCCCTATCCAGGTTTTCTTTATCCAAAATCCTGAGGGCACACGTAGCCAAGGTGTTAAGAACACCCATCTTCTGAGCAGGGAAATGATGGGAATCAGCGTGAAGATACTGCTCTGTGTGCGTCTTCTTACGGAACACTGCGTGGGAGAGAGAGTCGTCCTTCCTCCTAGAAATAAGAATATCCAGGAAAGGGAGGCTGCCATTGACCTCCTTTTCCATGGTGAACTTAATAGCCGAGGACTGGCCGTTGAGGTGATCCAGAAAACGATCTAGCTCTTCATGGCCATGGGACCAGATGACATTAGTGTCATCTACATATCTTTTCCATAGCTTAGGAAGGAGACGAGCCGAGGCAAGAGCCTTGGCTTCGAAATCTTCCATAAAAAGATTTGCCACGATCGGGGAGAGGGGGGAACCCATGGCAACACCACAGGTCTGTTCATAGAACTCCCCTTCGAAACAAAAGAATGTGGAAGTGAGACATACCTCAACAAGATGCGCGGTGTCCGGATCTGTTAGGCGATATATCACTTCCATGGCTTCTCTAATGGGAATGCATGTGAACAAGGAGACCACATCGAAGCTGACAATAATGTCCTTCGGGTCCAGCCTAATATCCTGGAGATCCAAGATAAAGGAAGCGGAGTCCTTCACGAAGGACTCAGTACGGCCCACAAGGGGCTTCAGCTTAAGAGCCAGGAACTTGGCTAGAAGGTAGGTTGGACCCCCGATGGTGTTGACAATAGGCCTCAAAGGGACCCCTTCGTTTTGAATTTTAGGCACCCCATAGATTCTAGGAGCGATGGGGTTTCTCTCAATGAGTTTACGGGGTGGGTCCCCCACTGAGCTGCTCGACTTGATAGCAAGAGCCACTGCCTTGGAGATTCTCTTCAGAGGGTTCTTGGCAAGTTTTTTGTAACTGCCACTTTTTTTAAGATGATCTAACATCTTGCTTCGGTAATCTTCTTTGTTGAGGATGACCGTCGCCCCTCCTTTGTCCGCTTTAAGGACCACAATGTCCTCATTCTGGTTTAAGGACTTTAAGGCATCTATCTCCTCTTTTCCGAGGTTCCTTCGAGGAGGTTTAGCCTTCCTAAGGACTACAGCACAATCTTGCCTGATTGTATCCTTGATATTATCAGGCAGATCTCTAATTCCCTGCTCCACATCACAGATAATGTCATCTACAGGGATTTTCCTAGGGGCAAGGGCAAAGTTAATGCCCTTGCTAAGAAGACAAAAACAGACGGGGAGAGGGAATAGCTAGAAAGGTTAACCACCTTACTATTCCGCGCAGACGAGGGGGGAGAGACCTTTTTGGAAAGGTCCTCTTGCATACTAATACTGCCATGACCTTCAAGGTTCTCCAGACATATTAAAGACAAATCTGCCTCTCCTACATTATCCTCAATAATGCTACTACTACCACTAGGAGTCTTATTAATATAATCAATCTTGTTGATATTAACAAACTCATTAATATTAGGAATAATATTATCATTATCTATTTCTCTAATAATGTTATTATAAGGCCCATTATTATTCCTAGAATTGGGCGAATAATTAACTATATTATTATAAATATTATTATCTATAATGTTCTCATTGCCACTCCCTTTATTACCCTCTATATTAAAGTTCTTTAAATCATGAGACCTGATAATACTATTATCGCAATTGATATTATTATCTTTTATGTTAAAGTTATTTAAATCTACATTGTTGTTAATAATATTACAGTTCTCATTTAAATCAAAATTCATGATAAACGAAAGGTTACCTATGGCCCGAGGCTTGTCTAACCGGTTAATGACCCCACCGCAATAGCTGACACGGAAACCTAATTTAATGTTTTTTACAAGCATAATAGCTTTGGGTTTGTTTCCTCAGAAAAGGAAAATCATCCTTTGAATGACAACTTAGAGAAGGAGAGAGTTCATGGATTAGGTTATTTTAAGTGTAGACATTTTTTGAATATGAATTGTCCAAGTGAAATTAATTTATATTTAAATAATATGTGAAAAAATTTAATGTTATAGGTTTTGATCATACTCATGTGGGACGTCGTGGTGGTGGGAGAGCTCGTAGGGCTCAAAAGTATGCCCATAATGAAACTATGAACCTCTTTACCCCCATCCTCGATATGTTCTTGAGGAGGTGCCTTGGGAAGACAACATCTCCACTCTTACTCTTGATGACTTCAAAGGTGCATTCAACGAGATTGGAGAATGAGCTAAAAAATAACAATCTCTTTAGCTCTATTAGAGATTGTCTCCAAATACTTTTGCATAGTTTGGAGAATATCATAGCAACGTATTGTGGGGTTGGATCAATGATCGAGGTTTTTTATGACATGATACATAGGAGGAGAGAAAACATTTATGGGTAGACACTCCTTTAAAGAAGTGAGAGAAAGGATCACTAAAGAAATTCGCTTGTCATTGTTCAACTTGCAACCTGAAGATAAAAATTGTATGAACACTACAAGATTTAATGTCCCCAATATTGCACCATTTAGTTATCATAAGTTCCTATACACATACAGAAAGTTACCCAATAATTATGAAGTGTACCAATATTTTGCGAGGATGTTGTACGCCAAGTTTTGAGAGAACGTGGATCCAAATTATACAGATACAAGATTCATATTCTATAGAGCTAGGAAAGGTCGTACATATGAATGACTTGATGATATGTGAGATGTTTCATTTAGGGCTCTAGAACCTCGTTTAGCACCTTGACCACCTAGAGTTGTTGCATTTCAAGATGAGTTACACACTGCATCCAGCATAGGAGCTCAGGGAAGGGAAAATATTAGGGAGGTTGTACAGGATGTTTTGTGAGTAGTGTTAGTTGGCTTAAACAAGAGAAATCGTTCAGAGAGTGAGGAGAAAATCACACCATTTGTTAGTGTTCTGATTGAGGTGCTAAGAGAGATGGATCAATCAAAACTTGAGAGATATCCAACATCTTGTAGAGATCATGTGGAGCGATCCTTGGCTCATGATAGTTGAAGCCTTGCGGAGGCATGTTCTAGGAAGTTATGATTAATGAACTATAAAATTTATCTAAATTTCAGAGGACAAATTCCTTTTCCTAAAAAGTGATTGTCCTCTGACTCTTTACAAGTAAAAATGGGTCTTACACAAACACAAGTTTTAAACGTCACTTCAAGGTTAATGAGTTAATTTACATGTGAACTTAACTCATAAAGGTGTTCAAGAAGAGAATCAATACAAAATTTGGTGATGGAATTCAACCCTCCTAGGCTACATCTCAGTGCCTGCTAACACGCTAGACCGCTCCATATATTCAGTGAAGGAGAGTACATAAAGTTTTCTTAAAATATGAGTGGATAGTTTCCCCTTTAAGGAAATGTTCTCTTGCAAAGAAATATCACTCTAAAAATCATAACAACATACAGTTAGTCATGAAACAATCATCAAGAGAAGGGTTCTCCTACAAAGACCATGTACTCCATTTGAAAATGAGCATACAAGTACCACAATTCCACATTGAAGTACAAAATATAGCTATCCTCAACAAGACATAGTGAGAAAAGACAAACATGAGTTATACCATACAAGTCACAACCATTGCAATAAACATCTAAAGGCTAGAAAACCCCTATAAGGTCCTCTCCATGCTCAAAAGCCTTCAATAACTACTCTAAAGTACTAATTAATCATGGCACCCATGGAATCAAACCTTCAAAAAGTCTCTTCAAATGTGCTCCAATCAATAAACAAAGGTCTCCATTGGATCCATAATTTCCAAAAACCCCTATCTGAACTCTTCTTGAGCTCCAAAAGGCCAAAAACTCATCCTCCTGTGGCTCTCCCAACCTTCTTTTTTTATCTGTCCTACAAACTGGATAAACCTATAAACAGAGAGACAATTCCACCCTGATATATGTTCGGGAGACAACAATTTTTCCCGCTAAAGGTGCAAATTGTCAAATATTTTAAATTCTTATTAACCCCCATGAGCACAAAACCACGTGCACATGGGCCATAAGGTCGAGCGTTGGGATAACTTCCCACCCTTGCCAGCCTTGGTTCCTCTTTCAATGGGTTTTTGGTCACATGGAAGCTGATATGGTTGGGGTTTGGGGCTAACCACTTCCCCCATCATCGGAGCTCCTGGTGGTGGTCACATTGAGTGTCGATAACTGAGGGTCAGTTTTACTCGCCCTCACCCTTCAGCATAAATTCTTCGCTTTGGTCGCATGAGTGGAAATGGCACCTAGGGCTAGGGCCTAAAGTTTTCTCCCTCTGTTGAGTGCCTCAACTCCTTCACACTCGGTCCTATTGGAGGTCCTATGACCATGGGTTGGGGTTGGTCCCCAAGCCCTCCTCCAACTATGCTTCTCAATGATTCTATGGGAGTAAACATGACCAAGGGTTGGGGCTTAATTCCTAGCCCTCTCTAATGAGTTCCCTTTCCAATTTTTGATGGTCCTATGGTCGTACCCTATGACTAGGGGCCAGCCCCCACTCTTCATCTCCAACGCCAAGCGTTGTGGTCCTATGACTTCAAATATATGCAAAGACGTATATGGGTAAGTAACAACCCATAGGTGAGATAGTGGAGGTGTGGAATGTGTTGCAGAAGGTCATGCATTCGATCCCGTCGAGCCTGTGGAGCCAATACAAAAAATTTATCCAACCGCGAGGTGCCACATGGCATCCTCTGATTGAGCCGCATGGCATCCTCCAATTGGACCACGAAAATCCAAAATCGACCATTAAAAATGTGTAATCTTGCACCTGTATGATCCTGTCACTCGACAAGCCAGGATTGGTCCATATGAACCATATAGACATGTCGACATTAGCGGTACAACTGCCCAGTCAGTGAACCCTATAATTTATTTAGTTATTGAACCAAACGATTAGAACATCATAACTTTGTCATGCAACATCATATTGAGGCAAAAAAAAGTGTCATTGGAATCATATGATGAACACTATGAATTGACACCATTCTTGAAATATTCTGGGCACTTTCATTTTTGAGCTAAATTTTGATCACTGGATCATACCTCCCCACTAGGAACTTTTGGACTCCAAAATTTAGCTTCTTCTAGTAAATAAAATGTGGTAGAAACTCAAAAATTTCCCAAAACTCAATCCTTAATGCTATGTTTTCAATTAGTACCTTCAAGCTCCAATCAAGGTGCTTCACCTATCCTCTCCGTGAAGACCTTGACGTCTTGTCAAGAATCGAGCCACAATTCTTATCAACATGTAGGAACAAAAGCATTGATGATTGGAATCTAAATATTCTCTCCAAACCCATGTTTCACTGCTCAAACAAATTCATCATGAATTTCCATTGTTGAAGACAAACTTGACTTTCCATCTTGGAAATCAGAAGCAATTCAATTCCTACCATGCACTAATTCAAACTTTTCTTTACTGTCCTCAAATTGAGCTTGTACACAAAAGTACTCTGGCTGCAAAAATTCAATGACACATTTGGCTTTGTCCACAAAACATAGTCATTTCTTTGTACAATATTTAACAAATATTTCATTCACAGCAAGTGTCATCTTGAACACCTGTATTGGTGAGTACATGATAAAATTATAGACAAATTGGATGACAAACACTATTCATCCCAAAATTCCTTAAATATTTGGACTTATAAACAAGCCAACATAACATAACATCTAAATGAAAAACATCCTTGTTATAAATAGTGATTATTCTTGTTTAGTTTACAGAAGTACCCAAAAACAGGTAATGACAACAATAAGATTTTACAATTTACAAAGCAACGAACTATACAAATAGTCTACCCAATCTTTGCCTCTCCTAGGCTTATGGGTTCTATTTCTACATCTATTCGTCTTTGAAGGTTACCCTATGAATTATGCTAGTCTCCTCTTTGCCACTTATTGTGCTCCTTGCATTGGTTTGCATAACCTCATTATCCTTCTTGGGACGAAGTTTTGGATGTAGTTTCTAAAATCTTTCATTCCCATTCCCATGCATGTTGCAATGGGTACAAAACTATTGTCACTTTCCCATGAACAATGAAGTCTTAAAATGTGAAGGAGGTTCTTGATGCTTGATGCCAATAATTTTCTCAATTATTTTGACCATCACCATGCATTACTCACAAACAGCCACACAGTGGTCAACAACATCACAAAAAATGCAAGGGTATATGTCCCACAAATAACCAAAATCATTTGGAAAATTCCCATGATATTTATACCTATCCCTGGGGATGCAACTTTGATGATGTGGACTAGACGATGACATGCAAGGTCCTTTGAAGCATTCATCTTTCTTGGGAGACAAATTGACATTATCACTACCATCTTGGTGTGAAATATCATCCTCTGACGATTTATTTGCCTCAAATAGTTTAGAACACTCTCTAAACTCTTTATGGCCATATCCCAATCCTTGATAACTTGGTCTCTCTTTCACCATGATAGGATTAGTAATCCCTTGGCCATTGATTCTAAGGCCTCCTCCTTCATAACCCATCTGATCTAGCAGCTTCATACCACTGCCTTTAGTATGTTGTTCAAATTCTAAAAAAGATGTGTTATTAACATAAATAGAAGGATTTGAACTTCAGATGTTGATTACCTCCTTGGACTTGCCACCCATATTTTTTGCTTCAGATGTTGATGACAAGTTTGAAGATGACTCAAGTCATCCACTTTTACCAACAAGCATATGATGAGAATCTTTGAGATCCTGGCAAAATGCACATGCATCATTCTCCACATAAGGTCCATAACCTCTGTCTGAACCATGCCCACATATTGGCTTCACTTTAGAGGTATCCTTTGTTGTCACTAGAGTGGAACTCTCACCAACTTTTTCCTCAAGCACTTGTTGCAACTGAAAGTGCATATTCCTCTTCTCCTCATCAACAATTTCAAAAATTCTTCTCATTCAACATTCTCCATTTGAAGAGACAAATTCATCTCCTCTAGCTCTTACAGATTCTCCATCTTATTTCCCATTACTACAGCTTGGTCAGAACCAACTCTAATACCAATTGATTTGAAATTGGGAGGAAAACTTCCTCTTCCTAAAAAGTGATCATCTTTTGACGCTTTGCAAGTAAAAATGGGTCTTACACAAACACAAGTTTTAAAGGTATCTTCAAGGTTAATGAGTTAGTTTACATGTGAACTTATAAATAATAAACATACAATCATTTAACTCATAAAGGAATTCAATAAGAGAAATAACACAAAATTTGGTGATGAATTTCACCCCTCCTAAGCTACATCTCCGGGCCTGCTAACACAACTAGACCGCTCCATATATCCAGTGAAGAAGAGTACATAAAGTTTGTTGAAAATATGAGTGGCTAGTTTCCCCTTCAAGGAAACATTCTCCTACAAAGAACTCTAACTCTAAAAAGCATGAAAACCTATATATGGTGATGAAACAATCAACAATAAAAAGGTTCTCCTACATCGACCCTATACTCCATCTGAAAATGAGCATATAAGTACTACAATTCCACATTGAAGTACAAAAAGAGATTTTTCCTCAACAAGACATAGTGAGAAAAGACAAACATGATTTGTACCATACAAGTCACAACTGCTGCAATAAACATTTGAAGGCTAGAAAACCCCTACAAGGTCCTCTCCATGCTCAAAATCCTTTAATAATTGCTCCAAAGCATTGATTAATCATGGCACTCATGGACTCAAACTTGCAAAAGGTCTCTTCAGATGTGCTCCAATTAGTAAACATCTGTCTCCGTTAGATCTAAAATGTTCAAAAACCCCTATGTGGACTCTTCTTGAGCTCCAAAAGGCCAAAAACTCATCCTCCTATGGCTTTCCCAACCTTCTTTTGTTATCTGTCCCACAAACTCGATAAACCTGTAAATAGAGAGACAATTACGCCCTCAAATCCACTTAGGAGGCAACAAATTTTTCCACCAAAGGTGAAAATTTTCAGATCTTTTAAATTCCCATTAATCCCCATGAGCACAAAACCATGGTCACATGGGCAATAAGGTTGAGGGTTGGGCTAACTTCCCGCCCCCACCAACCTTCGTGCCTCTTTCTCTGAGCTTTTGGTCACATGGAAGCTGATATGGCTGGGGATTAAAGCTAACCTCCCCACCCCACGCCATAGCTCTTTGTGGTGGTCACATTGAGCACCAAGAATTGTGGCTTGGTGCTACCCACCCTCACCCTTTTTCGTAACTCCTCTTCTTTGGTCACATGAGTGGTAATGGGATGTGGGGCTAGGGCCTATAGTCTGGTCCCTCTGCTAAGCACCTCAACTCCTTAACACTCGATCCTATGGGAAGTCCCATGACCAAGGGTTGGGGCTCCTCCCCAAGCTCTCCTACAACTGCAGTGTGCACTTACTAAAGGTGTTATGGGAGTAAACATGACCAAGGCATGTGGCTTAATGCCTAGTCCTCTCTGTTGAGCACCCTTTCCACTTGTTGATGTGTTGGAATTGTGACTAATGTATTGTCCTTGATGGAAACCTACTTGATGAGTTTTATTTTTATGGAAACCTACTTGATGAATATGTCAACAAGATGTTTCTACATGTGACAAAGAGTTTGGTTAAAGGCATAATAGTTCATAGATAGAGTAATGATAAAGATGAAGTTTCAAGAAGTATACACGGGTTCTGTTACTCAAATCCAAGTACACACGTAGGTATGAAGAAGGAAATGAGCTTACAGTTTCTGCACCATGGTATTTTAAATACCAAGGGTCTTTACCATAGTATTGACCCATGATATTGAGCCCAACAATGGATATTTGATCCCACCAAAGAATACCATTGACATAGGTGTGATTTTGACCTATGGTATTGGATAGGGGCTAAGCTATATAAAAAGATGAAGATCAAAGTACTTGGGCGTGCAAGTAATGAATATTTCATGAAAAAATAGATCGTAAACAAGTTTGCATGTTATGGGCTATTAATTATTTGTTTGATCTGAAACTAAGTATGCCTTGGGAATTTGATCATGGATCAGATCCAATAGATCTGAAATGACTATCTTGATAATGGATTGGTTTGATCTGTGATATTTATGCCTAGCGCATGTTTTATTATGCATGCCGAGAGAAGAATATGTTCCAAAGATTTGATGTTGGTAAGTAGCATATCTATTTAGATCTTTACGTGGGTTTCCTTCCTAAAAAGAACATATATATGCAAAAATTATTTCAGAAAAGTGCGTATATAAGCTAGGGTTTTGCTGAATAAAATGTCTTATCAGTCTAATCAGTCTTGTTGTGTTTCTAATGCCTGTCAGTAAATTCTTACCTGATAACCTTTAACAATGATATAAAGAAGTTGAATTGATTGATTGAAGAAGTGATGATGCTACTGGCTATATGTGATTGAAGACCTGTGATAGTTTCAGAATGATTCAATGTTTCAGAGTTTAACTCAATGTGTGTTTCAGAATAACGGTGATTCATTTTCAAGTTTTAGTGTTTTGAGATCTGTACGCAGGTATGCCTCATGGAAAGCACATATATACATGGATATGCTAAAGAAAAGTAGAGTATATATTCTGATATTTTATTGATAAAAGTTTGCAATGACATAATATGGTTTCTGTACAATATGTGGATTGGTATTCTGGTGAATGGGTTTACAACAATCTAACTGCTTTGGTTGTTTGAGATTGATTTGGGTTGCAGTTCGTATTGTGATTAAGTGATTTTAAATGAAGATTGGTTTCATTTTAATTATTTGATGGCAGTGGGTCCAATATGAAAATTTGATGAAACGTGGCCTACAGATTTGATTTTTGTATCAAGTGGGTCCAATGTGAAAATTTATGAAACATGGTCCATGGTAGTGCAGCGGGTTGGAGCTCCCTTCTAGTGTGTGCTGGAAAATAAGAGTAGGTGTAGCCTTATACAAGAGGATGCCTGCATGGTAGTATAAGCCTGTGCTAGTACAATACTATAAAAATTACTTCATCACAATAAAAAGAATACAAAGACAACAGCAATGGTGTTTTTTCCCACATTGTGTTTCCACCTAAAAATCATGGTGTTCATATGTGTTGCTTATGTGTGATGCTTTATTTTGTTCCTAATGCATATGGTTACTATATATCTAATGTTTATGAAGTACTAACATACTAGTTCAAGATAAAATTGACTAAAAAATTAAGTTGATTGGATATACACTAGTTGTATGTGTGAAAGTTGCAAACATATGCAAGTTTACTTCAAAATAGTCACATACAGAATTCCGAAAAAGAAAATTAAATCAAGTCCTGTTAACATGTTGATTCACACCCCCCCCCCCTCTTAGTATTTTTCCTAACAATTGGGATCAGAGCAGATCCTTCGAAAAAAGATTGATCGCTTGAAGAAATATTCATCAAGATGAGAAATCAAGAGGGGGCGACATCTATTAGGCCACCATTGTTCAAAGAAACCAATCTAATTTTTTTGGAGGTAAGAATAAGAGCTTATTTACAGTCACTTGGAGCATATGTATGGGGAATCGTTGAAGGAGGCTATCAATATCCATCCTCCATTCCTACAGATGAAGCAGAAAAGAAGAAATATGAGACCAATGCAAAAGTTGTCAATACTCTGTTAAGAAGCTTGGCCGAATCATAATTTTTCAAATTCATGCAGCTGAATACAACAAAGGCTATATGGGACAAGATCATCCAAAGATATGAAGGTGACACCAAGGTAAAAAGTGTCAAACTTCAAGCTCTTAGAATTCAATATGAAACTCTCATAATGCACAATGATGAAAGTATCACAAGTTTCTTTCTTAGGGTAGATGAGATCGTGAATTCTATGAGAAATCTTGGTGAAGAAATAAAATAATCATCACTGGTTGAAAAAATTTTAAGGTCTCTAGCTCCCAAATTTGACTCAAAAGTTTTTACCATAGAAGAAATGTAGGACTTGAAGAATCTTATTATTGAAAAACTTCATGGGATTCTAACAACCTATGAAATGAGAAAAGTGGGTCCCGTAGATATCAGAGAAGTTTTATATAAAGCTACTGCAAAAAGAAAAGAAAAGGAAGAATCAGGTTATGTATGAGAAGAAGAAGACACAAACTTCGTAAAGAAACTCCAAGTGGTACTGGAAGATTCAGAGGTAATCTTCACTTCAAGTGTTTTGCTTGTGGTAGAGTTGGTCATTATGTTGATAAGTGTCTCTATAGAGAAAATCATGAGAAAGGGAAAGAAGCTAGAAAAATAAATAGGAGAAGGTTTGAAAACAAGAGAAGTTTTTATACACATGAAGATAGTGATGGTGTTTCAAATGGTGAAGAAGGTGAGTCTAATCAAGAATATCAATTACTTATGGCATTTGAAGGTAGAAGTATTAATGAGTCTACTGATAATTTCATGGATGCCCCAGAAGAAAAATATATTTTTATTTGAAAAAATAACTCAGCTTAAGATTTGTTTAGAAGAAGCTAAATTAGCGTAAGAAATTTGAACAAACAAATCATAGAAAAGGAAGATCATAATGAAAATCTTGAATGTGAAATAGTAAGTCTAAGGAAATAACTTGAAAAAGAAAAAAGTCTTAATATTATATTTTCTAAAGGATCTGAAACCTTAGATGAAATCATCAAAGTTCAATGCTCTCCTCTTATAAAGACATGTCTTGGATATAGTGAAGAAACATCAAAGACTATAAAATCTTCTACAGAAATGGGAAGTTGTCTCAATGTGGTAAAAATAAGCAGTCAACAAAACTCGAGCCTACAATAAAAGCACAAAGGACCAAATACTTCACAGGTAAATTCTACCCAGTTCAATCAAAAGGAAAACATCATGAGAAGGCATTATACTTATAGAAACTTCTACTTTAATGGACAATGTTTCACTTGTCACACATTTGGTCATAAGGTTGCTCAATGTGTTTCTTAAAAAACTATCATGACTTGAGAAGTAAGAAAGAAAAAGAATCAGTTTGGGGTAAAGAAATACTCACACAATGCCTTCTCTCCTCTTCAATATGAAACATAATTCTCTTTTTGTAATAACTTCAGGCATAAAGAATCTGAATGTAGGAACAAAGGACGATCAACACCTCAGAATGAGAAAATGGAAACAACATCTAAGGTATGGAAGAAGAAGTTAATACAATCTGAGAACTGTGGTCTATATTTATATGCTGGAGATCAATAAAACAGGTGGTACATAATTGGGATGGGGTCCCCTAGGGTCAATTTTGGGGAAAAATCCTAGGACCCACTAAGCCAACATACATTGGCAGTGGATGCACAAAACACATGATAGGTGATAAACATAAGTTTATGTCTTTTAATGAGATAAAGAAAAAAAAAATGTAACCTTTGCAAATAATTCACCAATTTCTATCAAAGGAAAAAGAATTGTTTTTCTAAAAGAAAAGGTTAAAGCTAGAAATGTTTTATTTTTTGATGGGTTGAAGCATAACTTGTTAAGTGTTAGCTAGATGTGTGACCAAGGGAATGAATTTGTTTTCAGATCAAATAATTGTATGGTTTAAAATCTCGATACAGGAAAAACCGTAATAAAAGGAACAACAACTCCAGTTAATGTCTATGTCTTGGAAGGCAGTGTAGAACAATGTTACTTAAGAAAAGCAGAAGAAAGATGGTTGTGTCACAAAATATTGGGACATCTAAGCTTTACTAAAATACATAAGATAAGCAAGCTGGGAGTAGTTTGTGATTTTCCCAACATCTCTCTACAAGAAAATACTATATGCAAATCATGTCAATTTGGTAAGAAACCAGGGTACAATTCAATGGCAAAGAAGGTTCCGCAAGTAAGCTACTTGAACTTATTCATATTTATTCGTGTGGGAAAATGAGGAAAAAGTCACCTAGAGGTGAACAATATTTCATCTTTTTTATTAATGACTTTACTAGAATGTGTTGTATTGGTTTATTAAAACACAAAGATGAAGTATTTGATAAACTTAAGGTCTTCAAAGCTTTTGTAGATAATGGGTTATACTTAAAAATAAAAGGTCTCAGAACTGAGAGGGGAGGAGCATTCATATCAGATGATTTTTTATTTATTTTTTTGAACAACATGACATCATCTTTTGCAGTAATGAAGAATCCATGAGTAAAAGGTTTTCCTCTATCATGCAACAAGAATTTGAAATGTATTTACTTGGTGAACTAACATACTTTCTTGGTTTACAAGTACAACAAGCAAAGAATGGAATTTTTCTCTCACAAACAAAGTGCCTTGGCAGATTCTAAAGAAATATGGAATGGAAGATTGCAAACCGGTATGCACACCAATGGTGATAGGATGTAGTCTCAGTTAAGATGATGATTCTCCCCTAGTCAACCAACCAGAATACAGATCCATGATCGGAAGTCTACTTTATCTTATAAGAAAGAGACCATATATCATGCATGTAGTTGGCATTGTTGGATGATTCCAAGCTAATCCAAAAGAAACTTATATTCAAGCAATCAAAATAATATTCAAATATCTAAAAGGCACTCAATACTTTGGATTATGGTATCCCAAAGATGCAGATCCTACTCTTCATGCTTATAGCAGATTGGGCAAGAAATATTGATGATATGAAGCACTAGTGGAGGAGAATTTTATATGGGCCCCTGCTTGGTATCATGGTTCAATAAAAAACAAAGCTCAATTTATTTATCTATTGCAGAAGAAGAATATGTTGTTGTTGCATCTTGTTGAACACAACCTCTCTCAATGATGCAAACATTGCAGGATATTCAAATCAATTTTTCTCCACCCATTTCCATTATAGGTGATAATACAGGTTCCATTAGTATTTTGAAAAATTGTGTTATGAACTCCGAGGCCAAGCATATTCCAATTAAATATCATTTTCTAGGAGAATAGGTGCTTGAACAAAAGGTCAAACTGGAAATGTTCCCTCAAAAGAACAAGTTGTTGATATATTTACAAAACCTCTTCCACCTGATGCATTTGAATATCTTAGATAGAAATTAGGAATGGTCCCTACTTCATCACTCTATTAATATTTCAAGATCAAAGGGGGGAATGAATATGTTGTCTTAGTGATGATTCTCATAGTTTCTTTTGATATCCATCATTTTATTACTAACAGTGCATTTGGTATAGTCACATTGAACATGATCATATATTACAACCTTAAGGGGGGGGCATAGTTGTGAAATTTCAGTGATTTACCTTTTGTACACGGATCCTATCAATAACAGTTGTGTATATACGCGAGTTCTGAACTAAACAGTCACATATATTTTTCTATGATGAAGAAACAAGCTCCAATTTTGCGTTGGTTTTTGAATTGGTTAAGTACACTGTGCAGATATGGTACGGGTTTAGGGGGATCATTTTCTATGCTTCTAATAATGCATTGTTGGTATTATGTTTGCTTTAGAATTCCTTGGTACATAATGATGTTTATCAATGGTGATGTTGCTTATCTTGTTGAAATTATTGATTAATGATGCAAAAGTGCATGTTGTTGTTCATGTTGCTACTAACAGTTGCTTATGGTGTAGATCCTATATGGTATATGACAGTTGTTGATGACTATCATGGTCTTATTGAGGTATTTCATCTTGATTATAAGGGTCATATTTTTCATTTGATGTAAAGATCATGTAAAGACCTGTGATGTAATAATTGTAAAATTCAATCATATATGAACTATTGTGGTCAAGTCATGTAATCCCATCTTCTTGGGCATATGATGTAATTTGTAACCCCACTGTGATTGGGTGGTTGATGTATGTTTGCGTCCTTAGTGATAGGAGAATTCATATCCAATTGGGTCATAGAGTCATGTACATTATTGCACATTGTGGTCATACAACTTCAAATATATGCGGATAAGTATATGGGTAAGAAAAAACTTGTAGGCGAGATGGTGGAGGTATGGATTGTGTTACGGCAGGTCATGTGTTTGATCCCGCTGGGCCTATGGATCCAATACAAAAATTGTATCGAACCATGAGGTGCCACATGGTGGCCTCTGGTTGGGCCACGTGGCATCATCCAATTGGACCACGAAAAACCAAAACCGACCAATAAAAAAGTGCCATCTTGCACCTGTATGAGCCTACCACTTGGAAAACTAAGATTGGTCCATACGCATCCAATATAAGTGCTAACATCAGCGGCACAACTGCCCAATCAATAGCCTAGTCAGCGAACCCTGCAAATTTTTTAGTTGTTGATCCAAACGATCTAAACATCATAACTTTTTCATACGACATCAGATTGAGGTGAAACAAGTGTCACTGGAATTATAATGATAAACACTATGACTTGACGCCAATTTTGAAATATTTTTTGCACTTTCGTTTTTGAGCTAAATTTTGATCACTGGATCAAAAATCACATTTACAAGATTAGTTATAATTCATGTTACATTCAATTTATTATGTTGAACTTTATCTACATTTTTCTCCAAAAATTAATTATATATTTATTCAAACTTATGTAGTTGTCATCACTTTTAAATCACGAAATGCTTAACTCAATGGAACAATTGCCACTTCATGAACTTGTTGATGTACAGAAACCCCAAGTATTACCATGTACATAGATTTTTTGCTTCAAATTATGAATGAATTAAAGTTACATAAATTTTATGGTGTGGCTCATACATTTTATGTTCACCTTTTAGGTTACCAGTAGAAACGAAAGAATCAATTAGGAAACTGAGCTTGAAGGAGATGGTACCAAAACTTCATAAAATGGTATTTTCATACCCTAGTAGCCTATTATCCATCTAGTTTTTTGGACATACTTTTCTTAATATTGATTGTAAGTTCTAATTAATGGTATCTTATTTTAGAAGTACCATATATGACATATTTTGTATTTATTAATTTCTTTTCATTAATTAAATTATGTTCTTATAGTTTAATCAGAGTTCTCTCAAGGGATGTGCGTAAGGAGTTCATGTTGTAAGTGTTTTTCATTTTTGTTTGAAGGATAAAAATTATTGTTTCCCATGTTGCATTAGGTGATCCATTGATCTATCTAGATCTCATAGATGCATGGTTGCAACCCAATTGTTCTATGACATTCAACCCTATTGTTCCATGACATTCATTTTATATTGTATTACTGCCATTTAAAAGTCATGTTTATGTTTAATACTCTTTTGGGGAGTTATATACCCTAGTAGAATTTATCACTTTATGGATTATGATTGCTTTTGGTATCTGAATGTAAAAGCTCACTACATCCTCCTTCATTTGATGAGGAATTATTTGACATTGTGTGGTCTAAAATTGATTGCTAGTTAATGTTGTGCTAGTATCATTTCCAAATATAAAATTTTCTTTGCTTTGGTTTTCTTACCCATAAAGAGTTTATCCAAGAGCTTGTGATTGTAAATTCATCTAACTTGGTGAAATTTAGTGTTTTGCATGAACTTAAAAACATGAATTTAAATGGATGGACAGTAGCATATAAAAACACAGTGAGCACAAATAACAGAGCTCAATACACAAATTTTTGTTGGAGTTCACCCCTCCTAGGCTACATCTCCTTGGTCCAGCTTCATAGTGTGGGCCTTTGTATTAGCTTCAATAGTGCTCAAATTGATGTTACATGCATCCAATTCTCTTGGAACCTGTTCCAATGAGTTTAAAACATTCAAATCTATCATAAATGACTATTGTTTTCCTCAATTTGGTTACTAGCTACTCTGGGAATGGCGCCTCTAACACCTATTGGCCCTAGGCTTCAAAAATATTCAAGTGATCGAAAACACCTATATATGACCTCTTCTGCCTCTGGAACCTACTCTAATGAGTTCTTAGCATGCCAATTAGCCAAAAATGACTATTTATTTTCAAAATTTGGCTGACAATTGAATCTGCCAAGTTTGGTGGCAGTTTCGGATTTGGTGGCTCCGCCATAATTGCCGCCAACTTAATCAACATATTAATTAAGGCTAATCATGTTTATTGCGTTAGTCCCGCTTTTGTTGGCTCTTGGTTTCACATTGGTGGTCCTATGGAAAGCCCTCATCTCCACCTTTAGTGAATAAATACGCATTTAATTATGGTTGTCGTGCCCTCCTTTCACATTTGTTGTTTGTGGCTTGCTGGTAAAGCACAAGAATAAGAGGGGGAGGTTGTGAGTTCTATTACCACACTCCCCCATCATGTTTTTATTAATACCATAATATATATGTCATTATAATATAATATGTGCCATTTGAAATGAAATTCGAATTTGGATTATATATGGAATATGTAATTAATACTTAATTAAAATATATAATATATAATTAGAAAATTATATAATATACATAATAAATTTATATAATAATATTTAATTAAATAATAAAAAAAAATCAAATTCCACCTTAGCTAACGAGGAAATTTCACCTTCTTTGAGACAAACTAGCGAATCTGAAGATGACACTTGTCACAGTGTCACTAGCTGAAACTGGAAAATATTCTCTGCATGCTGACTCGGCATCCAGTCTATCGTAGTCAAACTTTGACTTCGACTTTTTTTAAAACCAAACTTTCAGAAGCTCTAACTTTTGCATATGATGTCGGTTTTTTAAACCATTCATGGCATTGGAATCTTGGCAATGAAATCTATCCATTTGTTTAGGTCTGAAGTAATTCTGAGCACTTTCATTTTTTAGATAAAACACTAATCCCTGATCATTGTGCAATCCCATATCTCCATTGGAAGCAAAATTGACACTCCTACCAAATACTTACCAAACTCATGAATTAGAATTGGAATTAGATGAAAGGGATGAATGGTGTATATTAACATTATTTCCATCTCTTTTCCACTGGATTTTATTCTAGAATTTGCTAAGTTATTTAGCATAAATGCCCGTCCTTGTTTTAGAATGTATCTTACCTTTCATGAACTAGTAAACATCCTTGAGAAAAATCATACGATCCTTGTCTCACATCCTTGTGGATTCTAGATCACAAACATTATGGATGGTTGTGATCTAGCACCTATCAAAACCCCACACAAATGATAAGCCTTTTCTCGACACCTCTAAAATTCACTTCCTTGACAATTATCCTCTTGTTTTGAGATTCACTTGACATTGTTGCCATTTGCATAGTGTGCCAAGGTCCCCTCTGCCAAAATGAATAGATATCTTACTTCTTATGAACAATTTATCTATTTTAAGTCCTATTCGCATGCACCTAGCATTGGGACAACATGGGAAATCAATCATATGTGGGATAAGTTCACCAAGTCAAAGAAAGGGTAACGCCTCCTCCTACCTTACAAGAAACTGAATATAAAAGCAATGAAAGTAAAAAACATGTTAGCTCTTTCTTGTATTAACATTATTCACATCAACATCATGTAACTAGGATTTCTAGTAGGAGAAGTCCATCCTAGGGCTTAATCCATAAGCCCTTACCCTAATCCTTAGGATTTATCAACTATAGTTTCATATTCAAACCCTAAATTCATGAAAACCCTATAAGTGCCATAACATCTTCAATAGTACTAGGGTTTTTTCCACAAACCCTAGATTTTCATGTTCTTACCGATTTAGGGTTTAAAACCCTAAAATTGTAAACATTATATATTTCACATAGGTATTCGATCTTAATTAGTCAAAACTATAGGGACTTGCTAACACATGAATGGATCCTACCTTTCATGAACTAGTAAACATCCTTGAGGAAAAACGTATACTCCTTGTCTCACATCCTCGTGGATTCTAGATCACAACCACTATGGATGGTTGTGATATAGTGCCTATCAAAATGTTTTTTGATGTCACCTACAATTTATTTGAACCTTTCACAAATGATAGGCCTTTTCTCGACACCTCTAAAATGAATTTCCTCGATAATGTTCATCTTATTTTGAGATTCACCTAACATTCTTTCAATATGTGTAGCATGCATGGAAATGGTGCTCGAGGTCCCCTCTACCAAAATGAAGAAAACTCTCATTTCTTATGATCAATTTTTGTAAGATAAGGCATGTTAGCAGGCACCTAACATTGGGCCCACATGGGAAATCCATCATATGTGGGATAATTTCAACAAGTCTAAGAAAGGGAAACCCCTCCTCCTATCTTACAAGAGATTGAATATAAATACAATGACATTACACAACATGTTAGCACTTTCTTGTATAAACATTATACATATTAATATCATGTAAATAGGGTTTCTAGCAGGAGCAATCAATCCTAGGTCTTAATCCATAAGCCCTTACCCTAATCCTTAGGATTTATTAGCTAGGGTTTCATATATGAACCCTAAATTCATTAAAACCCTAGAAGTACCATAACATCTTCAATGGTCCTAGGGTTTTATCCAAAAACCATATATTTTCATGTTCTTGCTAATTTAGGGTTTACAATGCCTAAAATTGTAAACCCTAGATATTCAATCTAGGCATTCAATCTTGATTAGCCAAAACCCTAGGTACTTGTAAAGACATGCATGGATCCTACCTTTCATGAACTAGTAAAAATCCTTGAGAAAAAATATCTACTCCTTGTCTCACATCCTTGTGGCTTTTAGATCACAAACACTATGGATGGTTGTGATCTAGTGCCTATAAAAATGTTTTTCGATGTCACCTACAATTGCTTTCGATGTTGCACAAATGATAGGCCTTTTCTCTACACCTCTAAAATGAATTTCCTTGACAATGTTCCTCTTATTTTGAGATTCACTTAACATTCTTTCCTTTTGCATAGTGTGCATCGAAATGGTTCTCAAGGTCCCCTCTGTCGAAATGAATAGATCTCTCCTTTCTTATGATTAATTTTTTTAACTTAAGGCATGTTAGCATGCACTTAGAATTAGGCCCACATGGACAATCTAAAACCTAAATTGATACAAACCCTAGAACTACCATAATATATTTAATAGTCCTAGGGCTTTGTCCAAAAGGTAGGTTTTAACCCTGTACAAAAACTACCTACAAACGAATTCTTAAAATAGAAAAATATACAATGGTGAGAATATAAAACAAATATACACAGATGTTTCCCCTAGATCCCAAAATTGGGGCTACCAGATTAATTTGTCATTGTATTCCTTTGAATTTTACAATACATGCATATACATGTCGAAGCATTCATAAACCCCAATCCATTAACCCTGGATTAGAACATAATTGTAGTTCCCTTGATCATATCTACAAAATACCATGGAAAGAAAACCATCATCCCAAAACAATGTGAAAAACCCATGCACACTACCATGGGTATGTTTTCCCACCATCTTTGGGTTCACCCCCAATCCTTGGGTCCACCCAACTATTATTAGGTCCGCATAAAAAAAATCCCAAGGCACTGCCCGAGACGACGTGCAGGGGGGCTACCGCCCCCCCTGTGACCACCCCACTGCGCCTAGTGCAATGTACAGTGCACGGGCCTAGTTGGTGAAATAATATAACAAAAACCATATTTTCATGTTCTTACTCATTTAGGGCTTGCAATCCATAAAATTACAAACCCTAAATATTTAACCTAGGTATTCAATCCATATTAGAAAAAACCCTAGGGAGTTTCCAAGACATGCATGGCTATTACCTTTCATGAGTCAGTACATATCCTTGATAAAATCATCTCCTTCTTGTCTGACAACCTTATGGATTCTAGATCAAAAACACTATGGATGGTTGTTATCTAGTGCCTATCAAATTGGTTTTGGATGTCACCTACAATTTCTTTCTACCTTGCACAAATGATAGGCCTATTCTCAACACCTCTAAAATTCATTTCCTTGACAATGATCCCCTTATTTTGGGATTCAACTACCATTCTTTCCATTTTCATAATGTGCATGGGAATGGTGCTCAATATCCCCTCTACTAAAATGAATAGATCTCTCATTTATTATGATAAAATTATGTAACTTAAAGGCATGTTAGCATGCACCTAACATTGGGACCACATGGGAAATCCATCACAATTGGGATAATTTCACCAATTCAAAGAAAAGGGAACCCCTATGCCTACCCTACAAGAGATTGAATATAAAAACAATGAAATTACACAACATGTTAGCTCATTATTGTATTAACATTATTCATATCAACATCATGTAGTTAGGGTTTATAGCAGAAGAAATCCATCTTATGTCTTAGTCCATAATCCCTTACCCTAATCCTTAAGATTTATTATCTATGGTTTCATATTTGAACCCTAAATTCATGCAAACCCTAGAAATTCCATAACATCTGCAATAATACTAGGGTTTCTTCCACAAATCCTATTTTTAATGTTCTGACTCATTAGGGTTTACAATCCCTAAAATTTCAAACCCTAGATATTCAACCTAGGTATTCAATATTGATTAGCCAAAACCCTAGGGGCTTACCAAGACATCCATGGATCCTACCTTTCAAGAACTAATAAACATCCTTGAGAAAAATAATATGCTCCTTGTCTCACATCCTTGTGGTTTCTGGATTAAAAACATTATGGATGATTGTGATCTAGTGCCTATAAAAATGTTTTTGGATGTCACCTATGATTTATTTCAACCTAGCAAAAATGGTAGGCCTTTTCTCGATACCTCTAAATTTCATTTCCTTGACAATGCTCCTCTTATTTTGAGATTCACCTAACATTCTTTCCTTTTTCATAGTGTGCATGGAAATGGTTCTCAAGGTACCCTCTGTTAAAATGAATGGATATCTCATTTCCTATGATAAATTTATTCAACTTAAAGTATGTTAGAATGCACCTAACATTAGGCCCACATGGGCTATCTAAATCGTAAATTCATACAAACCATAAAAGTGCCATAGTATCTTCAATAGTCTTTGGGTTTTTTCCACAAACCCTATATTTTCATGTTTTGACACATTTAGGGTTTACAATCCATAAACTTTAAAACCCTATATATTCAACCTAGGTATTCAAACTTGATTAGCCAAAACCCTAGGGACTTGCCAATTCATGCATGGATCTTACCTTTCATGAACCACTAAACAACCTTGAGAAAAATCATACGCTCCTTATCTCACATCCTTATGGATTCTAGATCAAAAACATTGTGGATGGTTATGATCTAGCACCTATTAAAATGTTTTTTGATGTCACCTACATTTTCTTTCAATCTTACACAAATGATGGTCCTTTTCTCAACAACTTTAAAATGCATTTCATTAACAATGCTCTTCTTATTTCGAGTTTCACCTACAATTATTTCTATTTGCATAGTGTGCATGGAAATGTTGCTCGAGATCCACTTTGTTGAAATGAATAGATCTCTCATTTCTTATGATCAATTTCTATAACTTGAGGCAATTTACCATGCACCTAGGAATGGGACCACATGGGAAATCCATCATATGTGGGATAAGTTCACCAAGTCAAAGAAAGGGGAACCCCTCCTCCTATCTTACAAGAGATGAAATATAAAAACAATGAAAGTACACAACATTTTATTTCTTTCTTGTATAACATTATTCATATCAACATCATGTAACTAGGGTTTCTAGCAGGAGAAATCCATCCTAGGGCTTATTCCATAAGACCTTACCCTAATCCTTAGGATTTATCAGCTAGGGTTCCATATCTGAACCCTAAATTCATACAAACCCTAGAAGTTCCATAGCATATTCAATAGTCCTCAGACAAAATATAGTCTTCGTTGAACCCAATGAATAAGGTTGTAGGAGGTCCTTGTAATATCTATCTCCTTTGCAAGTTTTACTCTTGTAAAAGAGAGTCAAGATTCTCTAATCTAGATATTGGTTAACAAAATTAAGGAATCTCTAATATTCTTTAAATAAGAATATTCAGTTTAGACAATAATATCGTCCCTTAATTGCACAGAATGTTCTAGATAGAAATACATTTTAGGGCAGAGACCCTAGAGGGAAATCCATTGCTTGGCACTAGATATCTTGAATATACCATTGCTTATCGCTAGATGTATTTAATCAATTGGTTCAACTTGGTTTGGGAGGTAGGAGATGAATATGAGCATTGTGGGTGTACCAAAAAGGGGGGAAGTTGTTGCAAAGCCAAAGAATAATCAACTCCATCATTAGTTAAAGGTACCTCATGGGTATGTTGGGATCAATTTTGTGTGGGTCATTAGGTTTTTTTGTGTCTTATATTAGTAATGTAGTTTTATGTTGACTATTGAACTAATTTTTAGTTAATGGAATCTATGTCAATTAATTGTATCATTCTATTAGTTAATGAAAAACCTGTAGCTATGCATGCAAAGCACAAAACCTAAAAGAGCCAAAGTGGAAAATTACATATAAATAGACTTCTATGTGTTAAGAGCTAGTGTGGTTTTTGGTAAGCAATCCTTTGTGCATAGGTATGTCACTGTATTTTGGCCAAGACAATGGCCATATTGTTCTTTTATGATCCTTTTGGACTGAGTTGGCATCCACACCTTTTTAGGATAGTTCTTGACTCTTCCATGAACTATCCTAATCTATTTTTCAACAAGACTATAGTACTTTTATCATCTAGTTTTAATCAAAATAAAGAAAATAGAGAAAAAAAATTATTGAGTTTGAGAATTCATATATTTATCAATATAGATTTTGAATTTTTCTATTTCAAAATTTCCTTGTTCGTAGCAATATAATACTTCTCTCATCTAGTTTTATTTAAAATAAAGAAAACAAAGGAAACAATTTTTTAATTTGAGATTTTGTTTTTTTATTAGTATAGATTTTAGTTTTGTTTTTCATACTTTCTTGGTTTAAAACAGTTTCTTCATATTTGAGACTTCACAGTTGTCCTAGAAACTTTAGATTTTAATTTTGTAAGTCCAAATTTCAGTTTCCATATATGAGTCTTATGGTAGTTATTTAACGAAATTTCAGACTTTTTTGTTAGGTTCTTAACCAGAGGTGTTCATTAGAGTTATCAATGGTCTAAAGAAGTGAAGAAATATCCAAAACTCGTAATGTTTCCTAGTACTTGTAGCAATGATCTCTTCTATAGAGAAGAGTGCCAAATTTAAGTCTCTCTCTCCTCAAAGTTGAATCACCTAAAGTGTGAACATTGAGGAAGAAGCTTTATTTCAAAAAGGTCTCAAGATGTAGAGGATGGGACAAAACTCTCTTTGGATGATCACCTAATATATTTTATTTTGCAAAAAATCATATGTTGTAACGAGAGAATTTGGACTGTCTCAATCCTACCCCATTTAGAGGTCAGTGACCTATGTGATAAGATATTGGAAATATAAGGAATAATAGGTTTTATGATTGTGTCAAAGAGGTGCATACTAGACGAGACGTTCTTGTACCATATGTTAGCGTTTGTTAGTCCTGCCAGTCACCAGTAGTCAAATGTGCTCTTTCAAAGTTTTTTGATAGGATCCTAGGTCAAATTTTTATGGTTTCAATAGGATTTCAAATAAAAATTTGGTCATTGGTTAGTGTGTCTAGGTATGTTACTACTCCCTTCATTTCAAGGTCAAATTTTCCTCTGAGTCATGCCATTACTCATTGTGATGAGTCATCAGTGAAGTTTCTTGATCACCATCTAAGTCATCATCTCATGGTCAATCATGTTTCAAGGTCCAAATCATTAGTTTCATACTCCATTAGATGTCATCATTAGGTCAAGTAATCAAAAAGGTCAAAAAAAGAGTCATGACATCATCTAGGTCATCATTGTGGTAGTAGTAATAGGGAAAAGTGTTGTGTAACGATATCCAAAGTGCATTCTAGCCCTTAGTAGATCAAATTCTTGCCTCTAGAGTATCATTCTTTCTCCCTTTCTTTGTTTTTTTCATGCTTGTTGCACTTTTGAAAAGGGAGCAAAATCATTCATTGCAGAGGTTTTCTCTGTCAATTTACAAGTCCAACAAACTAAAAACCTAAATTCTCAAATACTAAAACACGACTTATACATCTAGCCTAAAATCTAGTTATTCATTGAAAATACTTAGAGAGATCCATGTATGGTCCAGTAGGGCTAGCTACTGAACTGAAAGTGGTTTTACACCCGGAAGTGTTATAACCCTTCCACCTTGCAATCTCAACTTTACTTTTCCATGACCAATGATTCTAGTCTTCCTATCATCCCCTAAGAAGACATCACCACCATTTTATTTCTCATACTCGTAGAACCCCTCCCTATGCAGAGTGAAGTGAAAGGATGCATTTGATTCAATCAACCATGCCTCCTGATCTACATGTGTACTTGAAGAAGCCAAGTACACATCCCCACCTTCATCTGAGGTGGTTTTTGCCTCTGCAGAAGGAGCATCATTAGATCCCTTTCCTTTGTTAGGAGCTTTATATTTACAATCTCTTTTGTAGTGCATTTCCTTTCCGCATTTCCAGCACACCACCTTTACAAGTTTTCCTGGAGATTTAGGTCTCCCTCTAGATTTAGATCTCCCACTCAATGACTTATTTTTTTTCTGTTCTGGGACCATCCTCGTACAAACAAAGCATCACCATTATGGCTCTCCACATTTTTCTGTCTCATCTCCTCCGTCAGCAAGGATGAGACTATCTCATCAAACTGCAAGGTAGTTGCATTGCTACCTATTGTAATAACCAGACTATCCCACGAATCTAGTAGAGAACACAACAAACTGATGGACTTATCTTCATCTAAAATTTTAATATCAACAGATAATAATTGACTTACCACAGTATTAAATGCATTCAGATGCTCTGTCACCGAGTCTCCATCTTTCATCCTCAGGTTATACAGCTTTTTATGTAGGAACAATTTATTCTCCATAGACTTGATTGTACAAAGTCCCTAACTTGTCCCACAAAGCCTTCACCATAGTTTCCCTTGATCATTAGCAACACTGAATCTGAGACACAATCGTATTGTGCTCTTTTCCTTCCGATCCAACTTCTTCCATTCTTCATCAGACACTCCCATTGGTTTAGTACCCAGATCTACCACGATCCACTGATCTTTATCCACCAACAAAGCCTCCATCTTAAGTTTCCACAACTCAAAACTCTGACCATTAAATTTCTCTATTTCTATCTTTCCACTGCTCACCATCTCCTTTCACCACCTCAATCGATCCCGAAGATCTCCCACTGAACAGGGTCTACCAAAGGCCCAAGCGAAACCCCTTCAGCAACAAAGGCATCCCCTTGAAGCCAAAACAACTCTGATACCAAATGTAGGTTTTAACCCTGTACATAAATTACCTGCATATGAATTCTAAAAATAGAAAATAAAAAATGCGAGAGAATAACAAATAAAACACACATACACAGGGATTTTCCACTGGATCCCGAAATCGGTACTCCCAGATTGATTTTTCATTATGTTCCTTTCAATGTTACAATACATATTTATACATGCTGAAGCATCCAATACCATGGAATGAAAGCCATCGCATCCAAAACCATGGACCGAAAACCATCACGTCCAAAACCATGTGTGAAAACCATAAGTAGGTCTGCCCAACCTAATATAGGGTCCAAAAAAAAATTCCTCGGGGCACTGCCCCAGATCCCGTAGAGGGGGAACCTGCCCCCCTCAAACCCCCCCGCTGCACAATGGGCACAACAAAGGGGGGGCTTTGCCCCCCCTTTAATCACCACGGTTAACTACGTGGGCTAGTTGTGGAAATAATATAACACAACCCAACAAGGGGAGGAAGCCTATGGGACTATTATCATCTAAAATTACACACCTTATTGCAAATCCTTTACTAGGTCCTAAGCTCAAGTGTAATTTGGAAGAGTTGTCATTTTCAACTCAACAACTATTACCTTCATTTCAGGTTGAGTAATCCAACACAAAGGGGGCTTCCCTAATAGCGACTAGGATCCCAAAGGTAAGAAATATAAGATGGCCTAGGTTACTACTTCCTTGAATCAAATATGTAGGACTTATGGTTGTTAATCAATTCTCCATGGCTAATTTCAAATCTGATTCTTGGTTATTAGAGTAGATATATATTCGATGTTCATATTTGTATGTGTTTTTCCATTTTTCTTATTATGGACTAGTTTTCCTATTAATATTAAAAACTTGTGTTTTTTCTTCCATGAAAAAGGAATTTTCCACCTTTCTTACTATGCATACTTTTAAATCTTAGTGGACCCATAGTTGATTGAGTAGACATGTCGTGGCTATTGGTGGTTATCAATAACATTCATTGGTTCTTTTTTTTGTGGGCTTGTTTATGCTAGTTAATAATATGCTTTATGAAAGTAGTGGTTCAAATAATAGTCAATAATATAGCTTTATGAAAGTAGTGGTTCAAGATAGTTCCACTGTAAAAGGAATATTTTCTTAGATTCACTTTTAAGTAATTTTCTTGTAAATACAAACTTGATCTAACTATATTCTATATATTTCACTACTCTTTCATATCTTGGACTCACATTTACTTGTACTCATTTGCTTATATATCTCCTTGAATATGTTATCTTTTGTATATGACGATTTGTTTTAACGCGTTTATATCCAATCTCTAGGGTGTGATTCTAGTGCTTGGTTCAAACAATGGTGATTGTTGCCTTTGATGGTTATAATAGAATGTATTCCTAGCCAAAAATAAATTTGTATTCTAAATTAGATCACCATCCCCACTTCTTACATTATATTTTGTTTCTTATTATTGTTGTACCATCTAGCTTGCACCAGTACTAATATGATATTTTATATTGTTGTACCATATAGATTGTACCAATACTAATATGATTTTTTATATTTGCATGTAGAAATCATATGCTTTTATGGCTTTTTTTATATTTGTATGCAGGCAACAGCATGGTGTCTTGCACCTACAACTAATATGTTTTTTTAATATTCATATGTAGGCAACATACATGCAACAACACAATGTCTTGCACCTAAAACTAATATTTTTTTATATCCATATGCAGGCAACATACACGAAACATATGCTTTTATGATTAATACATTATGTATCTTGTCTAGGATGTATTAACTTGGGTACAAGGTTAGGATGTGCGTTGGGCATGAGGTGCCATTATTTTCTAGTTTTGCTACTAAGGTACCATTATATATATGTTGAGCATCATGTGCTTCCATTTTCGAAAGAATTGATTGTTGGATAATTTTGAGTACATATCACTATCTTTGGACATGCACTGACTTTTTTATGGTTTATTTTTTGAATAATATTGTATTATATTCAAGATTTAGTTTTTTTGATGTGATTAATTGAATGATGCATTGGACATGTTTGAAATATTTTTTTCTTTCATTATGGAATGAGCCTTTCACAAATAGAATTCTGTATCTATGCTAATTTAACATAATTACCATCTTGCAATAAACAATTTGAAATGTTTATTTATATGTTGTTATTATAGTTGGACTATTCTAGTTGATTTAGCAATGTATGTTATTTAAATTACGTATTTTTGTATTAACTATTGTTTATTCAATTGTATGAATCTTGTTGCAATCGTTTTGTTAGTTTAACCTGTCACTTTGGATTATGGACTATTCTTCTTTCTAGCTTGTGATGTCATTTATCTCGTGTATTCCTTGAAGGTTGTGTACTATTATAGGCTCCTAAGGGACACACTTCCTTTTCCCCTCCATGTGTTATAACCCCCATGCATCTTACTTGACTCGCTACAAGGTCACACACTTTCTTCCGACAAAGATATCACACTTACCTCTACGCACTATCACAGTCAAGTCATTGCCTTACTACCCATTGCTAGGACTCCTACTCCAAATGGTTTAAGGTCTAGTTAGGACTTCTTACTAGGAAGATCCCCTAACATTTTGGAAGGTCCAAAACCATCAACATGTCCAATGGATGTCTCTCCGATGAAAGGATGGATAACATAACTGCCCTGATTCAAGAAGGAAATTGATGGATTGTCGATGTGCTACAAATAATTCCCAAAGATGAAGGATTCGTAATATTAAAAATGAAATTCATGACATTGAATGGAGGAGAAATACAATTAGCTAAAGGTACCATGATCTCCACCAATAAAGAGCTTCTATAGGAAATAAGTCCCTAGTTAAGAAGTAGTCTGGAAGCAAGTTTCTAATTAAGAAGAAACTTGGAGGCAAGTCCTTAAGATAGAGGGAGCTTGGACAATTCATTGGTTAAGAGAGAGCTTGGGTACATTACTTTTATAGGAATGGGTACGTTCCTTCATAGGAATGAGTATATCCTTCATAGTTGAGAGGAATATATAAACACATCATTCTTGTCTTCAGTTGGGAAGAAAGAATGGAGGATTGGGTAAGAATTTGGCATCTGATACTCTTTGAGGATGTGGTGTGGAATCCAATATAAGAGTAGTCGTAGAGGGCCGATATTCTTTGAGGAATGGAAATCCAAGATAAGAATATTCCTGGAATGACATACCCTTTGAACACCTGGGTGGGGTATGTTCCTTGAGAGATAATGATGAAGGTGTTTATAAATCATTGGTCTCGCCAGCATTGTGTTATGGTCTTATGGAAAGATAAAATTGTTAGTTAATGCCTTGCTATGTGACAATATTGGATGATATGATGTTATACAAATGGGTTACCAATCTGACTCTTCTTATGAGAATTATTCATATTGAGAATGTCTACGTACCTTGTATGGATTATGAATACCTCCCTAATGAAAAGGGAGTGTTGAAATATGTAACTAGGTTTGGTCTTCATAATGACTTATGTAATCATGATTTTATGTATTTTATGTATGAAAGACCATTATCATGTACGAAAGACCCATTTTGGATATTTAACATATTGTAAAGAAATGTATTTGAGTTATTGTAAGATTCAAAAGACCCTCCAAGACCTCATCACAAGTGCTCAACAAGTTGACCTTTAAAATAAGTTATAGACCTATCTAGAAGGAGTTGTCAGCCTAGACATGATGACAAGTCGGCTTAATTGCAAGGGTAAGAAGACTATATACAGAGGACTTGGCCTCACTTGAATAAACATCAATCAATAATCCACGAAGAAGAAAGAAGTGTGAGAAAGGAAGGAATAAATCCTCTTAAGCAACAATGAGAAGGAGAATAAGATCAATGTTTTCCATTATTTGTTTTAGGTCCCTCCACTCGCACGTGTGACTGTAGCTAGGGTTTCTACAGTAGGGTTATATCATACTTTAAAGGAGAAAGGATCAGGGTCGATAAGGAATCTTCATTACTAGTCGAAGTCACAAGGAGAAGGGTACAAGTATAGCGAAGAAGAAGAACCTCATAGATATTCCACATAAAGCGCTCACATGTGGCATCTTGGTGGTTACAGGTAGCCTGAAAATTATAGGTCTACGACAAGAGGCCAAAATTAAAGAGAAGCTTAGAAAAATGGTGTATAATATAGTTTGACTAATATTGATTTGAAGAGGAAGAAAAATTGTTAAATGAAGCTTTGTGACATGGTCTTGGAGAGGCTATTTGTCAAGGGTCTTGGTCTTGGAGTTCATAAATTGAAGATTCTATAAGAATAAGAATTTTGTGGGTTTTCCTCTCAAGATTGGAAATATTTTAGCCCTAGATGATAGCCTATATCTTGTGTCCATTGTCTCATTGTTATTTATGATCTGATATTTATTTGATGATAGAGAACACTAATAATAAATAAGTGAAAGAAGAAGCTAACTAAGAGAAGTAAAAATAAATCACAAGTAGTTATCAGTGAAAGAGAAATCACCTACAGTTGCTTCCCTTAGATTTATCAACATGGTATCAGAGCTAAGGTAACAAGACAAGGAAAGGAAAAATAGCTTTGAAAAGGAAACTCAAGGATTGAAGCATTAAAAGAAGAATCAAAGAAATGACAAGACATTAAGGAGAAAAGCCCATAAAGGCATGCATACATATAAGGACTAGGTTATATTCCATAAAGGTATGCATGCATATAGGGCATCATTTCACCTACAGCAAGATCGGGTTATAGTCACATCAAGGAGCTACAAGAAGGATAAGAGAAGAATTGATAATCAAGGCAAGATATTGAAGGGATATTTGTTGTCCAAGCAAAGAAAAATAGATTCATTCCTTACCATATTCTTGTCACATGTGTAATAGGATAAAGGGCCAAAAATTTCAGTAAAATTGTTGGAGAGAAGGTCAAAATTGTAGGCAGAAATCTTAGTCTATCATAAAGATCCTTTGAAAGCATAATTCATAGAAATTAACTACAAATATCTAGATTATTTTCTCCACTCCATGAAGTCAAACCTAGAGTATCAACTGCATATTCGAGATTATGAAATCTCTTTATCTTTGTGATAGCATAAATCTCATCTTCAAGATGTTTCCTTGTGACACCATTACTCTATTCATAAGTTCAAATCTTGTGGTGACCTAGTTCATTTGGCACAAAAGATGCAGTCACCAACCTCATATATATTCTCTTAAGTTTGAAATGGCTAACGAAGCATATTTGAAGTAGTCTAAGTTGTCATGAAAATGTTGGAACTATACCATCACTAAAGACATTGTTACACTTGTAGCTATTAGTTTTGCGTGAAAAAATATGAAGCTATAAAATCATCGATCCAATGTCAGTAATAAATGGCACCGTGGCAATCATATACTTGAATCAAGGAACATATTAGTACATTGAATAATATCTCACATCAATGAAGATGGTATCCAAAATTGCAAGTCATCTCAACAAAGGTAAGTAACCATAAGGTATGTATGGTATATTTTTTGTTTTAGGTTGAAAATATGATTCTAGGGTTTGTTAAAAATATAGGGAAGGGATAAACCCTAACATGACATAAAGAGGGAATAGATTCATATCTAGGGTTTAAAATTTAGAAGCCCTAGGTTGACCTCTTGATTGCATGAAAAACCTTAAAATATAAGCATCATGCTTTAGGTATCTTATACTTTGTTTGTGGTTCTTGTCAATAAATATTTTAGGTACAAGAAGTAAAGATGGATGGGCTAAAACTTTTAAAACATGATTGAAGAAGGAACTTGTATGACTATGGATATCTATATCCCAGCAAGATGGAGAGAAAGATGAAAGATGGCTTCACCTTAGCAATCAAAAAATAAAATCATTATAATGTGATGCATCATTTAGGAGATGGAATCACTATTACATACCATTTAAGAAAGATCTCAAGACACAATCATAAGAAGCTTGAAATATAGTTGAAGTACAATTCTATGATAGACATCATTAGAAAGAAGTAGCTCTTGGTAAACTCATTAAAAGCATAAGTAACACTTATGGGTAAAATGAGAATCATCTGGTACGAAGCTCATCATACATCATTGGGAAGGAGCATCTGTAAGATGAGGATAATCGGGACCCTCTACTAGAATCTTCATTAGAAGGTGCATCTCTTGAAAAATGTCTTGCTGATAATTCCACTTGGGATGGGATTCATTTTTTAGAAGAATGATGGTATGATGACAAAGGAATGCATCATGTCAAAGAAGATTGAAGCACTCCCAAACAAGGACAGGATGTTGTTGAAGGAAGTTTAGATGACCAAAGAAGAAAATAGGTATGTATTCACATGTTCGATGAGCTAATCCATGTAATTATATATTTGCATATAGTAAGGATGCATCCTCTACCTCATAAGCATGATCAAGGGAAAATGCTATCTTTCATTAAAATGATGCATGAAGGAATGGTTCACATATTAACTAGATGAGATCAACATAATATGTCCTCATATGGAATATGAGGTCATTGACAAAGATGAGGTAACTGTGATTGGGATTTCTTGGGAATTAATATGTGAATAAAGAGAAAATAAGTGACCATGAAAGATGCAACTATGGACAAGGAAATCAACATCCAATGACTAGAATAATTGACTATGATATCTCCATGGGAAAGGTATGAAGACCTTGAAAAAAGTTTGAAAAGAAAGAAGACCCTTGACAAATGAATATCTTGGAGATGTGTCAATATATATATGAGTGCAAGATGTTAATGTTGCAACAAGCAGATGTCATAATGAAGGGACATCACAAAAGGTAATTTTTTATTTAATGTTAATTTCTGATTTTTGAATAATATCTGGATGGGATAATACAGAGCTACCTAAAGAGAAGTGTAGATCTCATTTATAACTTATACTAATGTGGAAGGATAGAATATCCTGAAGGATACATGATGTGGAAAAGGTAGTTGTATGAGGACAAGCCATATATGGTCCAATGGATCACTCTCCGATGAAAGGATGGATGACATGATTTCACTAATTCAAGAAAGAAAGTGATGTATGGTTGATTCCCTAAAAAGAAGTCCTAAAGATGAATTATCCATAATATTAAAAATAAAATTCATGACATTGAATGGAGGAGTGCTACAATCATCTAAAGATCCCATTATCTCCACCAATAAAGAGTTGTTGTTGGAAAGAGGTCCCTAGTTAAGAGGGAGCCTAGAAGCAAGTTTCTAATTAAGAAGAAACTTAGAGGCAAGTCCCTAAGCTAAGAGGAAGCTTGGACAAATCCCTGGTTAAGACGAAGCTCGGGTACATACCTTTTATAGGAATGGGTACATTCCTTCATAGGAATGAGTATATACTCCCTAGTTGAGGGGGAGAGATAGACACATCATTCTCGTCTTCACTTGGGAAGAAAGAATGGAGAATTGGGTAAGCATATGGCATCTGATACTCTTTGAGGATGTGGTAGGGAATCCAAGATAAGAGTATTCATAGAGGACCAATATTCTTTGAGGACTGGGAATCCAACATAAGAATAGTCTTGGAAGGATATACCCGGTGAACACTGAGGTGGGGTATGTTCCTTGAGAGACAAATATGAAGGTGTTTATAAATCATTGGTCTTGCCAACATTGTGCTATGACCTTGTGGAGAGATAGAGTTGTTAGTAAAGTCATTTTTATGTGACAATGTTGGATGATATGATGCTATATAGATGGGTTACCAATATGAATCTTCTTAAGAGAGTTCTTCAAATTGAGAATGTCCAAGTACCTTGTATGGATTATGAATACCTCCCTAATTGAGAGGAAGTGTTGAAATATGTAACTAGGTTCGGTCTTCATAATGACATATGTAATCATGATTTAATATATTTTATGTAATCAAAAAAATAAATTTATTTTTGTTGATCTTGAGGCATGGGTTTCATGCTCAAGGAAATTTATTTTTAGGTCAATCTCCCATTGAGAGCTTCTAGGTAATTGTCATGTATGAAAGACCCATTTGGGGGATGTTACATATTGTAAAGAAATTTATTTGAGTCATTATAAGAGTAAAAATACCCTCCAAGACCTCATCACAAGTTCTCAACAAGTCTTCCTTTAAAAGAAGCTATAGACCTATCTAGAAGGAGGTGTTTACCTACACATGATGACAATTCGACTTAATTGCATGGGTAAGAAGATTATATAAAGAGGAATCAACCTCACTTGAAGAAACATCAATCAAGCATCCACGAAGAAGAAAGAAGTGTGAGAAAGGAAGGAATACATCCTCTTAAGAAGAAAAGAGAAGGAGAAGAAGATCAAAGGTTTCCAGTATTGTTTTTGGGTCCCTCCACTCACATGTGCGACTGCAACTAGGGTTTCTACAGTAGGGTTATATCATACTTTAAAGGATCCAAGATTAGGGTTAAGAAGGAAGCTTCATTACTAGCCAAAGTCAAAAATAGAAGGGTGCAAGTCTAGTGAATAAGAAGAGCCTCATAGAGCTACCCCATCAAGCACTCACACGTGGCATAATGTAAGCTGAAAATTACAGGCCTGTGATAAGAGACCAAAATTAAAGAGAAGCTGAGAACAGTGGTGTAGAAGACAGTTTGGTTGATCTGAACTTATATAGGAATGCAACATAATATAGATACAAACATAAACACCTAGATGCAATAGAAATAAAACTTAATTTCATTAATATCAAAGAACTAAAATATGCTTATATACAAAATGAAAACAAACTAGCTCAGGCAATGGTATCTTATCTCTGAGTAGAAATGTGGTGGCTACATGCCTCTAAATTGTGTTGTAATGAGGCTTAAGGGCCTTTCTATTATTGAATAACAAGGGAAAACCCTAAACAATCAAAACCCTAATCCCCGGAGATGGAACGCCAAGAGTTTGTTGTAACAGACTTGGTGAAAATTCCATGTAATAAAAGTTAATAAAGGAAAAATAATAACCGCAGTTGATGGGACCCTTATTCCAAGATGAATGTTGGGAAAGAAATCCTAGTGTGGGTGTTCATTTGGATATTAATGGCTAAGGAAATGGAAAAGGTAAAATGACATTTTTGGCATAATTATTTATGAAAATAATGGAAATTAGGAGAAAAGGAAGATGAAAGGTCAAAGGTCGCATGTGAGGAGGAAAATAATGGAAAATGAAGCTATAAGAGGCCTAATTGCTAAAATTGCTTTTGAGGATCAGTTGGTAACCTTTTGTCAGTTCATTTTTGGAGTTCTCTCATTATTATCTCTCTCTCATACTCTTAGATACTTAGAGTTTTCTTGGAGCACTCTTGGAGAGTGTGGCATACTTGGAGTTTTGGAGCAATAAGGAAAAGGAAGAGAAGGAAATAACAAGAGGACATTGAGGTCATTAACTACAGTTGGTTTTTCTTGCAGGTACTGAATTGCATGTATGTTTTCCTCGCTATTTTTGGTATGCATGGCATATGTGTGTGGTTTATTGGACATGATATGTCATTAGCATAGAGGATGATCGGGATTAATAGTGGATTTTCCTAGCCTTTCTAATTCTTGGATAGCCATGGTGATTTTGGATTTATTTCGTTGTTTTGTTTTGGTTCTTTCTCATGTTTCCTTAGGTTGGGTTGAGTTACTAGTCCTAGAAACGCTTTGGAAGCCCTGTAACAGCTTGGGTTGAGTTACTAATCCTAGAAGCCTTGGTTGGAAAAACGCTCTGGAAGCCCTTGGTGGGTTGAGTTACTAGTCATGGAAGCCCCGGTTAGACAAACACTCTTGAAGCCCAAAATAAGTTGTGGATTTAGTTACTAGTCCTGGAAGCCTTGGTTGGACAAATGCTCTAGAGCCCTGGAAGTCTTGGATATAGACCAATTTGATGATGGTTTTGTGATGTCCGACCATGAGGTGGAATAGGTATTTGATGGGTTGAGGTGGATGGCCTCTGGAAGCCCTAGATTGTTTTGGATTGATGTGTTCTATGAGATCTCGCATTCATGCTTAGAATAGGGCACGAGGGTGAATGACTGAAGAGAGATTTGTCTCAGCGATTCTATGGTTAGGTGCAACGTGGAAGTCCCATCTCGGGGTTAGATTTTTCATCATCAATATGAGGTTATTTCTCCTTGTATCTCTATGAGTACTATACTAGTTTATGTGTGGATTATATGGCTATGATTTCCTTGGTATTTATGTTTCTTTCATGTTGGTTATGTATATGTTTTATGACAATAGCTATGTATGACTCACACCATGTTTCTATTTGTAAATGAATGAAAAAAGTGTTTATGACCTAATGGATGAAATGGAAGTTAATGCGTTGACGCATCAATGCTTCTCAATGATTCTCAACTAAGTATGAGACCCCTATGCTTAAATATATTATTTACTCCTGCAGATTACATATTCATGATATGTTTGACGAAATGTCTGTCATGGATAGTAAGGGTCTAGTCAAGGTCTTGTTCAAGTAATTGTATTTGTACTATCATTTCCATGTTATATTACTTTTATCAAGGTGTCATTCAATTCTGAGTAGTGACCTAGGCTATGGGCCTGCAAAAGTGGCTCAAATCTCGGAGACGCTAGCACAACACTAAGAAAAATAGTCCCTAGACGTTGGCATGCCTTGTCATGAGAGCATCCAGAGCCTCCTGGACGCTGGCAGGCCTATAGCATGGGCATTTCTGAGGTTCAAATGGTCCAAAATCTTAGTGGGACATACGAGGTGGTTGGCAGAAAGTTTGGGACGGTTCCTAAGGGTCCTAATGCTAATGTTGAAGGTATGTATGGTGTGTTTCCATCAGTTCCACTCCCTTAACGTAACTTGGAGGTCGAATCATATCATAGTGGCCTCTCGTCGCATGTTTGCCCTAGTTGGCCAGTTACTTGGGCAGATGTGGGAAGAGGGTGTTACATTTGTGGGCCTCATTGGGGTTAGTTGGGCAACCAACTTCTCGGAGTCGTAACTTGGTCATACGATCTCCATTTGGCACATACAATACCTCATTATAAATATCTCTCCAAGTACTACAATATTTGTCACATGTCTAACACTATGGGTCTATTGCAGACCTTAAAAAAAAAGTCGTTTAGGGGGTTAAACAAATTTGGAAGTTCAAGACCCGAAAAAACTGCTAAAAATAGTAAATGCTGTTATAATCAAGGAAAAAGATGAAATCTACTAGAGGTCTAGGTGGAATAGGTAGGTGGCCACCAATATCCACCTAGATAATTGACTAACATTGACTTGAAGTGGAAGAATAATTGTTCAAGGAAGCTTTATGACTTGGTCTTGGAGAGGTTCTTGGTCAAGGGTCTTGGTCTTGGAGTTCATCAATTGAAGATTCTATAAGAAGAATAATTTTGTGGGTTTTCCTCTCAAGATTGGAGAGGTTTTGGCCCTAGATGATAGCCTATATCTTGTGTCCATTGTCTCATAGTTATTATGATGTAATTGTTGTTTGATGATAAAGAACACTTATAATAAACAAGTGAAAGAAGAAGCTAACTAAGTGAAGTAAAAATATAAATTAAGCATTTACCATTGAAATAGAAAACACCTAAACTTGTTGTCCCTAGATTTCTCAACACCCTATAGGGTAAAATTTCTGCTTGAGGGAAACAATAAAAGTAGCCAAGCTGGGTCCTACAATTATATCCCAAACTCTTCTTTGTTGTTTCTCTCCCAATAACCTTCTTACCATTTTGCGACATGGGAAAGGACATTCAGGAGTGTGAATGTGGTGTTCTCATTATCGAAAAACTCAAAGACAAAGTAAAATCCCTCTAATATATTTAACCATTTCTCCAAATCATCTACATCTATTTGGCATTCAAATAAGAATATATCATAGTTAACTTGTACCTTTAAGGGTGTTGCACCTCCAAAATTGTTTCTTTTTGAAAGCGCATTGATCGTTATTGGAAGTTGTTGGAAGATCTAGGAGAAGTTGTCCATCATCTCATTCCTTTGTCTCATGAGTGCTTCCTTGTTAAATAACTTGATAGGACCTCCTACTCCATCATCTCTCTTTTCTTTTTCCATGGGATGCCATTTGGGTTAGAAAGAGCAATCGTTCCCAAGTGAAACTTGCTCAAGGCCCAACTTTGTGTACCCTAACCTTGTTAAGGACATGCACTGAGAAAAAAAAAGGGAGAAAATCACTTTAATAACATTGATATGGGTTGTACAAGGGAAAAAATGAAAAGTAGGAAAGGAAATGGAACACAAACAAATAAACATGTAGCAAAGAGAATAGTAATATAGTTAAAACCCAACTTATATTTATAAATAAAATAATAGAATAATGTAGAACACAAAGTGGCTAGGAAGGTGGTAGCTAACTATGAAAGGAGAGAGATTCTAACTACATGCATTCACAAAAGATATTACAAGATCCTAGAATAATGTTCATTTAAAATACAAAAGGAACCCTATAGGTCTAAAACTCTAACATAAAAGATGAAGCACTAAACAGTTTGTGGGTCCTGAGGTGGTTAGTTAGTACATCAAATTTCCAACAAGCAAAATTTTGCATACGATGTCCATTTGGGGTGCATAGTAGCCCATTAGAAAGAACTATCCAAGTATTACAAGCTTAAACTAGGACAAAGGCATGCCATGGCAAACTCTAGCCACCTGAATGGCCAAAAAATTATCATTTAGGGCCTCAAAATGGCCCTAGAAATTTGGGACCCAAAAAACCATAGAAAAACTTCCAAGAAGATAGAGGACCCTTAAGTCAGTGGAAGAAGTGGGTTGGAATTGATTTCCACCTTGATCAAAAGTAAAGAATAATGTAGGAATATAAGGAAATACTATTATTTGGTTTCATCACATATAATACCCTTAACTGTAAAGCTTTGAGGAAATTATTTTTTGAAGGAGAATACTATGTTATGACCCCAAAGGGAGCCTATATTGATTTGAATGTATATGGTATGACCCAAATGGGGGGCATATATAGAGTTAAATATACATATAATATGTAATTATATATGCAATAGGGTTGGCCTAATGATAAATGGTCCACATGGAAAATGTGTGAATAGGTATATATAGAGCTTATATAGTCATTAAGGAGATGTGTTTTGGATGTATGAATGTAATTCGTATTTGGAGGAGTTTCTCGAATTCTTCAAGGAGTTATTGTGTAACTTATTTTTCTTATCTATATTGTGGTTGTGCTTCATGTTCAAATTGGTGTACACGGTGTGTACTTTTGGTTTTTTTTTATGTATTTGGAAGATAACATGTCATTTCTCTTTTCATATGTCATGTGATTCCACTTGGGGTAGGAAGATTGGTCTACCCCAAGAGAAATTCGTTGGACTAACTCTTTATACCCCAATCATGTTGAGTACATGCACTAGAAAACAATAAAAAGTAAATTATTTTGATATCATTGATATTGATTGTGTATAAAATGAAACGAAATGTGGGAATGTGAATGGACACTCTCACAAACACACAAACTGAGAAAAATTGTGAAGAGCACAACAATGAAAACTAAATCTATTAATAAATGAAATAACAAAAGATTGTGAAACACAATATAGTACAAACTAGCTAGAATTGTTGTTGCTTATCTCTAAAGAGAGAGTTGTCAAATATGCCCATTTAAAAGTACACCCATTACAAGAGCTAAAAATGGCTTTTTGACATAAATTAATAAACCATAAGACGAAAAAACCATAAAGGTCCATAACTCTAACCCTAGGATATGAAGTGGCCAAAGGAATGTGGGCCCTAAGGAGTCTAGTTGATACATCAACTTCTTGAGCTTGCAACTTTTGCATACAAATTCCATTTGGAGTGAACAATAGCCCATTAGAAATATATTGATGAAAAGAATAATTTCAATAAAATATAAGAAATTCCATGGAAAGCCTAACCTACTATAGTACCAAAAAAACATTATATAAGGCCTCAAAACCATGTTGGAACTTTGAGACCTAAAAAAATTGTAGAAAATCTACTAAGATGGGGAACCATTTTGAGTCAATGAAAGAGGTGGTTGGCCACCAATATCCATCTAGAACATAAAAAAATTGGGAGATATAATTAGTCAATAGGGCTTGGGTTCAAGTTTTGAGGGCTAACAATTAAAAGCATTGAAGACCTTAAATGAAATTTGATCTATATTTAACACTATTGGAATAGAGTAACCCATATTTCTACCAATAAGTCCCTTTTTGAAACTTAGTTTGGTATTTGCTAATTTTTCCCTTAGATGTTATCTATGGATAAAAAATAATAGTGAGGGAAGATGTCATAGGAAAAGCATTAAAAGTGGATTTTCTTTTGAAAGGATTAGGTAGATCCATTTGCAAGTATAGTAGCCATTGATGAAGTCAGGTATAATACCTAATATTATCAACATAAAACTGAGAAAATAGTTGAGCTAGGAGACAAAGTTTGGATACAATTGAATATGGAAAGGATACAAGGCCATCATAATAATATTAAGACTCAATGTTATGGACCTTTTGAGGTATTAGAGAATGTGGGTAATAAAGTTTACAAACTTAGTCTTCTCCTGTACATGCACATTTACTCACTGGTGAATGAAGAAAATTTGGAAGTCTATGATTCTTCCATGTTGGATCATTAATCTAAGGAGTAGGTCCTACCATCACAAAGGACATAGCACTAGAACCTCAAGCAAAGTTGAAAAAATATAGGATTTTGTAGAAGAACTCCAAAACTACTAGATAAGGGAAACATGACTTTTGATAGATTGGGTTGAAAGGACAACTTCTAGGAAATGAAAAGTGGTATTATAGGGAGAAGATAGAGGAAAAATTTCTCCATATTATTTAGTAAAATATTTTAGGGACCAAAATCCTCCCACATTGGGAGGTATAATCTAGATTGGATCGTAATTTTACATCAATCTTCTTACTTTTTGGGTGGAAAAATTGGCCTATTTTAGTGGTAGGTCCCAATTTGGAAATTTGGGATCTAGATACTTCCAAAACTATTTTGAGGCATCAAATGGCACTTTTTAATCTTTGTGCACATAACTCCAACTCTTTGACATTGTTCTACACACTAAGATATTTCCAGTGGTGTGAAAAATCACCTCAATTAGAGTTCTCATGTGGAAGTTACACCTTTTAGAAATTGACCTGCCTTTTTTACCACCATAGTATTAAGTGGATACTACATCAACCCCATTACTCACAATTGTGGGGCTAACCATATGTGGAGTTTCAAGAAGCTTCTAGAACATCCAAATACTAACACTAATTGAGGGTTGAGACATGCAAAAACCCTAATCCTAGATGATTATTACATCATGTTAAATATTGTGCCACTATGAGGAGAAGGGGTTCCATTATTATTTTATGATTGCACTTGTTCCATAGTAGAGCAGAGAATCTAGAACGAGATTTGAGAGCTTAATACGGGGGAAGAAGATTCTTTAGTAGTTGTTTAGGCCATAGTGTCAAAGGAAACTCCATAGTGAGTACCCCTTTGTTGTATTTGCATTTTCATAATTGAAGAAAAGAGAGTAGAACATAGGCCTCACCTTTTAGTTGGTTTTTCTCCCATATTAATTTACATATTGTACAACTTGTGTTGATTTGTATAGATGTTATATTCATTTCTTTGTTCTTTCATTTTTGAATTTTAATCATTTTCATCTTTCAACAATATAATAGCGACAATAAATATAATATCTAAAAAATACACTTATATAATAATAGATTTGATAATAATATAAGATCCATTGTGATAAGATTTAGTAGAATATTAATAACAATTAACATGTCATTTATCCTTACTATAATCACAAATTTGTAACTTCTACTCAAAAAGTGTTTAAAAGTGTGTTTTATACATTATTGATTAAAGAAAATATGTTTTTAATCGTGCTTTATAGAGTATTCTCATGGAATTTAGTCTTAGTCTAAATATTTTAAGTATTTTCCCTTTTCTAATGGTTAAAAATAAAATGAAAATAAACTAATTATTTTAAATTGAAATCCACTACTACTATCAAATGTATAGGTATTTATGAGTATCAAATTCATTTTTATATTAAGAACAACCATTTATTTATTATAAAAATTACAATCAAAATAGAATAATTCAAATTTCAAAATCATTTAATCTTATATATTAAAATTATTGTTAACAAGATAGAATTTTTGTGGGGTTTAATTTACTGATATATATATAGCTATATAGTTCATTATATTTAATAAATATATTTATTTAAATTTTAATTTGGGCTATTTAATTTGCTTTAAAATAATCTAAACATTTTGATTATGATATTTTCTTAAAATTTAATAATTAAATTATTTTGAATTTTATTGTTATACTTATAATGGTGTTAGACCTAATCTAATTAATAAATGTTTTGACCTTTTTTTTTTAAATTTAAATAATATGATTTTGGATAAAATTATATTTTGTTTTCCAATTTAAAATATATTTTTGAATACATAAATAAATTAATACTCTAAAACATTCTTAAAACACTCAAATTTTACTTTACCCATTATCACAATTCAAACTTACCATTTAAAAAATATATATATTTAAAAAAATTAGCATAACAAAATACACCTTATTCATAAATTGCTTACCTTACCACTCTTTTATCACCCGTGTTGATGGAGACCCCACCTCCGTTGTTATGTCCAATGTTGATGGAGGCACCCCTCATGCTGGCATCAGCATGAGGATATGACTAACATTCGAGTGAGATTACTTCGACTTCACATAAGCCGTCGGATCTGCCACTATCACATCATGTTAAAGCTTTTCCTTTCAAATCCATTCCCGAATTCGGATGAATAACGTTCATAAATTTATTTATGTCACCGTTATTATACATCTCAATAATATACGTACTCCACACATGTATAATAAGGTATGTTTTTTTAATTTATAATACAAATAATAATTATAAATTAAAAAATTAAATCACTTTACTTAAATAAGAAATTAAATTATAATTCAGCCTAATATTTGGTTTTATATCCAATTAAGGTTAAACGTTAAGAAAACATCTAAATTTTTATATCCCATTAAAGTTAAACGTTAAGAAAATATTTATAGTTTTATTGGGTATAGTTATAACAATGATTATAAAGTTTATTGGTTTTCTTGTTAATATTATTTCTCTTAAAATAAGTTTTAAGTTTATCAATAATCTTTAAAATTGTGATTTATTGGCTAAGAGTGTTTTTCTAGATATAAGGAAATAAGTTAATGTCCTAAAAATTAGAAATGTTCAGTGAAAATCAAAGTCTATCTCTTTACAAAGTACTAATATGTCATTTTAAGGAGTATGGTTTTCCATAAACCATGGTGATGAGTCAACATGCATTTGTACATTGTAGCTAGTGATAATTGTCCCCACCATTGGTTAACACACGATTTATGATAAGTTTTGTCACTTTTAAATGGCATCATTACATTAGCAATAAAGTTGCGAAAAGGTTGTATTTTGGAGTTGTATATATGTTAAAGGTTAAATATGAAGTATCCTATTGTTTAGCATTCATTGTTTATTATTGTGCATATGCACCTTTACAACACATCATATAAAGTAGGAGTTAGAGACCAAGTAAGAATTATTTTAATAGGAGTACCATGATCTTTGTATACACTCATTACATTAATAACCCAAAAATTAACCTAGAGGCATGACATGTGAGTGATATTAATACTAAGTGAAGAAATCAAACTATCACATTCGCTAAAGGATTTACACTAGAACAAGGAACATCACATAGATAACAAATTATCAAGGTGGCTCTAGAAAGACTCAAAAATCAAATTTATTAGATTTCATCAAAACTAGAACCAATTCAAAGAGCTTGTCGTCCTAATTCCAACGGCACAGACAACAATGAAATCTGAATCCGTATGAGAAATTTATTGCGGTTTGAAGTTTGTACCAACAAAAAAAAGAGTCAAAAGTCAACCAAATGGTGCCACGTGGCACTCCCACAGGATGCCACATGGTAGCCCAATTAGCAAACCACGTGTACCACATCAGGTGATGTGGCAATATCACAAGTCAACACATGGCATATAGGTGACAAAAGTGGCATATGATGTGGACCAATGAGAACCTACCACATTGCCCAATCACATGGTGGGACATGGCACCTCAAATTAGGCCCAAGTGGCCTTGGTATGGTGCACCCTACATTTTTGTCTTATTCTCATAGTTTGGGGAGTCGTTACAATAGGGCTTGGGTTCATGTTTTGAGGGCTAACAATTAAAAGCATTGAAGACCTGAAATGAAATTTGATCTATATTTAACACTATTGGAATAGAGTAACCCATATTTCTACCAATAAGTCCCTTTTTGAAACTTAGTTTGGTATTTGCTAATTTTTCCCTTAGATGTTATATATGGATAAAAAATAATAGTGAGGGAAGATGTCATAGGAAAAGCATTAAAAGTGGATTTTCTTTTGGAAGGATTAGGTAGATCCATTTGCAAGTATAGTAGCCATTGATGAAGTCAGGTATAATACCTAATCTTATCAACATAAAACTGAGAAAATAGTTGAGCTAGGAGACAAAGTTTGGATACAATTGAATATGGAAAGGATACAAGGCCATCATAAGAATATTAAGACTCAATGTTATGGACCTTTTGAGGTATTAGAGAATGTGGGTAATAAAGTTTACAAACTTAGTCTTCTCCTGTACATGCACATTTACTCACTGGTGAATGAAGAAAATTTGGAAGTCTATGATTCTTCCATGTTGGATCATTAATCTAAGGAGTAGGTCCTACCATCACAAAGGACATAGCACTAGAACCTCAAGCAAAGTTGAAAAAATATAGAATTTTGTAGAAGAACTCCAAAACTACTAGATAAGGGAAACATGACTTTTGATAGATTGGGTTGAAAGGACAACTTCTAGGAAATGAAAAGTGGTATTATAGGGAGAAGATAGAGGAAAATTTTCTCCATATTATTTAGTAAAATATTTTAGGGATCAAAATCCTCCCACATTGGGAGGTATAATCTAGATTGGATCGTACTTTTACATCAATCTTCTTACTTTTTGGGTGGAAAAATTGGCCTATTTTAGTGGTAGGTCCCAATTTGGAAATTTGGGATCTAGATACTTCCAAAACTATTTTGAGGCATCAAATGGCACTTTTTAATCTTTGTGCACATAACTCCAACTCTTTGACATTGTTCTACACACTAAGATATTTCCAGTGGTGTGAAAAATCACCTCAATTAGAGTTCTCATGTGGAAGTTACACCTTTTAGAAATTGACCTGCCTTTTTTACCACCATAGTATTAAGTGGATACTACATCAACCCCATTACTCACAATTGTGGGGCTAACCATATGTGGAGTTTCAAGAAGCTTCTAGAACATCCAAATACTAACACTAATTGAGGGTTGAGACATGCAAAAACCCTAATCCTAGATGATTATTACATCATGTTAAATATTGTGCCACTATGAGGAGAAGGGGTTCCATTATTATTTTATGATTGCACTTGTTCCATAGTAGAGCAGAGAATCTAGAACGAGATTTGAGAGCTTAATACGGGGGAAGAAGATTCTTTAGTAGTTGTTTAGGCCATAGTGTCAAAGGAAACTCCATAGTGAGTACCCCTTTGTTGTATTTGCATTTTCATAATTGAAGAAAAGAGAGTAGAACATAGGCCTCACCTTTTAGTTGGTTTTTCTCCCATATTAATTTACATATTGTACAACTTGTGTTGATTTGTATAGATGTTATATTCATTTCTTTGTTCTTTCATTTTTGAATTTTAATCATTTTCATCTTTCAACAATATAATAGCGACAATAAATATAATATCTAAAAAATACACTTATATAATAATAGATTTGATAATAATATAAGATCCATTGTGATAAGATTTAGTAGAATATTAATAACAATTAACATGTCATTTATCCTTACTATAATCACAAATTTGTAACTTCTACTCAAAAAGTGTTTAAAAGTGTGTTTTATACATTATTGATTAAAGAAAATATGTTTTTAATCGTGCTTTATAGAGTATTCTCATGGAATTTAGTCTTAGTCTAAATATTTTAAGTATTTTCCCTTTTCTAATGGTTAAAAATAAAATGAAAATAAACTAATTATTTTAAATTGAAATCCACTACTACTATCAAATGTATAGGTATTTATGAGTATCAAATTCATTTTTATATTAAGAACAACCATTTATTTATTATAAAAATTACAATCAAAATAGAATAATTCAAATTTCAAAATCATTTAATCTTATATATTAAAATTATTGTTAACAAGATAGAATTTTTGTGGGGTTTAATTTACTGATATATATATAGTTAATATAGTTCATTATATTTAATAAATATATTTATTTAAATTTTAATTTGGGCTATTTTAATTTGCTTAAAATAATCTAAACATTTTGATTATGATATTTTCTTAAATTTTAAATAATTGAATTATTTGAATTTTATTGTAATTTATAATGGTGTTAGCCTAATCTAATTAATAATGTTTTGACATTTTTTAAAATTTAAATAATATAATTTTGGACAAAATTATATTTTGTTTTCCAATTTAAAATATATTTTAAATACATAAATAGATTAATACCCTAAAATACTCTTAAAAACTCTCCATTTTACTTTACCCATTATTACAATTCAAACTTACCATTTAAAAAATATATATATTTAAAAAAATTAGCATACCAAAATCCACCTTATTCATAAATTGCTTACCTTACCACTCTTTTATCACCCATGTTGATGGAGACCCCACCTCCGTTGTTATGTCCAATGTTGATGGAGGATCCCCTCATGCTGGCATCAGCATGAGTATATGACTAACATTCCAGTGAGATTACTTCGACTTCACATAAGCCGTTGGATCTGCCACTATCACATCATGTTAAAGCTTTTCCTTTCAAATCCATTCCCGAATTCGGATGAATAACGTTCATAAATTTCTTTATGTCACCGTTATTATACATCTCAATAATATACGTACTCCACACATGTATAATAAGGTATGCTTTTTTAATTTATAATACAAATAATAATTATAAATTAAAAAATTAAATCACTTTACTTAAATAAGAAATTAAATTATAATTCAGCGTAATATTTGGTTTTATATCAAATTAAGGTTAAACGTTAAGAAAACATCTATAATTTTTATATCCAATTAAAGTTAAACGTTAAGAAAATATTTATAATTTTATTGGATATAGTTATAACAATGATTATAAAGTTGATTGGTTTTCTTGTTAATATTATTTCAGTTAAAATAATTTTTAAGTTTTGCAATAATCTTTAAAATTGTGATTTATTGATTAAGAGTGTTTTTTCTAGATATAAGGAAATAAGTTAATGTCCTAAAAATTAGAAATGTTCAGTGAAAATCAAAGTCTACTTTTTTACAAAGTATTAATATGTCATTTCAAGGAGTATGGTTTTCCATAAACTATGGTGATGAGTCAACATGTATTTGTACATTGTAGCTAGTGATAATTGTTCCCACCATTGGTTAACACATGATTTGTGATAAGTTTTGTCACTTTTAAATGGCATCATTACATTAGTAATAAAGTTGTGAAAATGTTGTATTTTTGAGTTGTATATATGTTAAAGGTTAAATATGAAGTATCTTATTGTTTAACATTCATTGTTTATTATTGTGCATATACACCTTTACAACACATCATATAAAGTACGAGTTAGAGACCAAGTAAGAATTATTTTAATAGGAGTGCCATGATCTTTGTATACACTCATTACATTAATAACCCAAAAATTAACCTAGAGGTATGATATATGAGTGATATTAATACTAAGTGAAGAAATCAAACTATCACATTCGCTAAAGGATTTACACTAGAACAAGGAACATCACATAGATAACAAATTATCAAGGTGGCTCTAGAAAGACTCAAAAATCAAATTTATTAGATTTCATCAAAACTAGAACCAATTCAAAGAGCTTGTCGTCCTAATTCCAGCGGCACAGACAACAATGAAATCTGAATCCGTATGAGAAAATTATTGTGGTTTGAAGTTTGTACCAACAAAAAAAAGAGTCAAAAGTCAACCAAATGGTGCCACGTGGCACTCCCACGGGCTGCCACATGGTAGCCCAATTAGCAAACCACGTGTACCACATCAGGTGATGTGGCAATATCACAAGTCAACACATGGCATATAGGTGACAAAAGTGGCATATGATGTGGACCAATGACAACCTACCACATTGCCCAATCACATGGTGGGACATGGCACCTCAAATTAGGCCCAAGTGGCCTTGGTATGGTGCACCCTACATTTTTGTCTTATTCTCATAGTTTGGGGAGTCGTTACAATATGGTCATACGTATACCATATATTATATGGTTAGAAAACTATATTAAAACCAAAATTGGGAGTCCATGGGTTTTGAACCCAAAACCTCCCTAACAATAAGTAACTTAATATGACTATGCCAACCACACTTTATTTTATTCACCCTAACACTTTATTATAAAATGACATTCAAATGGTTCAAAGGGAACCATGGAAAATAGATGAGAGATGATGGCACAAGCAGGCCAATGAACACATGAATCTCAAGAAGATTCTAGGAATATTGTTAGAGCATGTGATAGGGAATAGTTCGAAGAATATTCTCTATAAAGAATCTTTGAGGAATCTTTAAGATTCTCTTGGACCAATTTTTACGGTGTCAAAAGTATGTCGAGTTTATACTCAAATGAACTAGTTTTCGCCAGGAATCTAATGGCGCATTCCATTTCTTCATTTGAGCAGAAGAATTTTTCCTGTTTCCAAAATAGAATCTTTTAAGAATCTTTAAGATTCTTAGAGAGCCCAAAATTGACCGAGTCAAAAAGGGGTCGAGTTTATAGTCATATTTCATGATTTTTTGCCATGAATTCAACTGTACAGTCTATTTCTTCAGTAGAGGTGTGCATTTTTAGGCCATCCCCAGAAGTGGAGGTATAAGATGCACTGATGCCATGTCTTCTTTTGATTTTTACAGAGATGATGATTTGATGTTGAGATCTTTGTTTTCCATTTTGTTAGAGGATCCTTGTATACCACTTCATGTGAAAGTTTGATACTTCTTCATGCTGAAGGAGAGCTTTTATGAGTGAAAGTTCTTATAGAATAGTGTATCGTGTAGAGGATGTCACTCTAGTTAAGAGAGTTCTTCCTTGTATTGACAAATAACACATCATGTATTCGTCATCATCTTGCAGCATTTAATGAACCAACCTCCCCACTCTTGACATCAGGCTCGGAGACATAACCCACACTGGGTGAACTCTGTTATCAATTTGTGTGTATATTTTCTTTATGTTTCATTTTCTTTAAAGTATACACATGTGGTTTTTCATACTCTTTCACATGAAATTCTGCTAACATCACAAAAGTAAAAGATCTTGGTTAATTCCAGTAGTTGAGAGAAACTGAACCAACAAATGTAAGTAAAAAGTGACCCATGAGACTTAACATGTAAATAATGTTAGTACCAAAGTGAAGAAATAATATATCACATTATCTGAGAGATTAGACCAAAAAGCCCAAGGAACACCACATAGATAGCAATCACAAGACAAATACAACCCACAAAGCATGACACCAAAGCAATGTTAATACCAAGGTATTGAAAAACACTATTACATCAAGGGGTCATTTAATCATTGAAAAACTTGTCTTGGACAAAGAAGTGTGGGATATGGTTCTTTTCCAAGGTTTTTAAATTCAATTAAATTAATTTTTTTTAATATAGTTCAATGTTTCGATCACATTGATTATAAGAAAAATTTAGAGTAGGTTCCCTGACTTTGGGGAAGCATAAGACTATATATAACTACTTCGTTCCAAAATTTGATTAAGCACTGTCTTGGATGGCACTTTGTGTTCGTTTTCTCAATTTTCCCTTGCATTTATAACATATCTTAGTTATGGAGGATATTGTGAATACTTTGTGTAGTGACATAAAAGTATATTTTGAGAGAGCTATCACTATGCTCAACTTTGTATTGAGATTGGTCTTAGTAAGGGTCTTCTGGACAAAATTATTATTTTTTAGACGGACTTAAGTCTTGGATTATGAGAATAAAACATTGATATATTAGATTTGTCATCTTTGATGACATTTGTAGAATTCTTATCCTTATGCATCAACTTATTCTTCATGAAAAAATGAGTTATATCTAAATTAAAAAGTTGGGCATTTCCAATGGTTAATAAGAGGAAGGCTTAAGAGAATCAACAAACACAATATTTTGAGAATGGTAATCCTAGTTGTCCAAAACTACCACTTGGGGAATCTTGCCTTGTATGAAGGGATAAAGCAAAGGCCAAGGATATTGGAACTTCCTCCTCATTGAGGATAAAAGTTATACTTATTCTCGAGAATGGTAATCCTAGTTGTCCAAAACTACCACTTGGGGAACCTTGCCTTGTATAAAGAGATAAAGAAAAGGCCAAGGATAGTGGAACTTCCTCCTCATCGAGGATAAAAGTTATACTTATTCTCCCTCCCTCCTCATCGAGGATAAAAATTATACATATTCTCTCTTCCTCCTTTTGGAGTATAAATGTTATACATATTCTCTCTTTTAAGGGAATAAGGTGGTTTTCATGACACATTTTATTATGATAAGAAATTGGGCCTATCTTCTTTATTTGGTCTCTCAATTTTTGAGTTACAAGTAAACAATATGGATCCTTTTTCACAAGATAGGATAAGTTAAAATGAAAAAAAGAAAAAGTAAAAGAAAAAGAAATTAGTGTTTTTTTGAAGTAAAATACAAAATAACATGTACAACAATTCTAAGTTATTAAAATTATTAGAAAATTACACCCAGTTTAAGTCACGTCAACTTTTAACAACATAGGGAGTGGTTTGAAAGGTGTTATGGAGCTTGGAGAAGGTGAGTAAGGAGGAAATAAGGCAAGGGAGTGGTAGGCCCTCACTCAGAACTCAAACCAAAGCTTTACGATGGTTGGATTTGCTCAATAAGCATGACAAGTTTTCCTTGTAAAACGATAACTCGCATTGAGAAATTAGTGACTTTTGGCGATCATAGGTGGATATGGTTTCGCTAAGACTGATAATATAAAGTCTTCCTACAATGTCTAAACTCTTGTAACATATACATCATTGTTAGCATTTATCCATAAATTCATCTCAAAAAAAAAAATTAAAAAAAAAACCAAAAAACAAAACAAAATTTTCATCTTTAACATAGTTATAATTGTATCCACAAGATTCAAACTTAATCCCTTAATATAAAAAAAATATTTAACAATACAGTCTAATCACAACCTCCTCAAACAAAATTAAAATAGACTAATAAATAATTAAATTTAACTTACTTTCAAAAAAAATATTATACAAAATTCATTAAAACTTTAAAATAAACATAATCACTGAAAATGTGAGTACGTTTAAAAGGACGCTGATCACAAAATTTTTGAAAACATAAACAAACTTGAAACTCTACCTTTTAAAAATGAGTTTGTCGTCTCATTAACTCATTAGTTTTATAGTTCGAATCCAATTAACGTATCTTTTATTTTATGGAATAAGGGTGTTTTAATAAGTGATTTTGGAATTTTGTAGTAATTTATTTGTGATATGTTAGGGAGTTTTTAAATATATATATTTTTTGGTTGAGTTTGCTTAAAATTTGGAAAAGATTGGTAAGAACTATAAATTGAGTTGTGAATGAGTGTTTTATGGATTTTTTAAGAGGTTAAATTTATATATGTAATTAAATTTTATTTTGAATAACAAAATATTATAATTGGATAAAAAAAATGTTTTGTTGAATTTAGGGTAAAAATTTCAAAATCTAAAAATAATTAAACACTATTATTTTTAAGAGATTTGTTGGTAAATTTTGTCTTAAATTTAGTTTAAAATTTAGAAAAAAATAATTTTAAATTATTAAACTTTTGAAGTCAAATATTCCAAATGTTTTCCAAAATATTAAATTCATTTGGCATTCAAAATACACTTTAAATAACAAAACTTAGTGAAATAGATTAACCAATTTGTATGAAAACCAAAAATCTCAAATAAAATTTAAATTACAAAACATTATCAACATTATGATTTCAAGAAAGAGAATAACCAGTTTCCAATAAAATAAAAAACCTCATGGCTGGTAATTAAGATCTCATTAATTAATTTTTATTTTTTAATTTTTTTACATAGAAAATATTATATACGAGAAATATAGAATGTTCTCGTCGAGGGGTTATTAATTTCCAAACAAGTTTCAAAATCATTACATTAAAGCTCATCATGTCATTAGAATGTTCTCGTCGAGGGGTTATTAGTTTCCAAACAAGTTTCAAAATCATTACATTAAAACTCATCATGTCATTTGTGAATGTGGATTGGAAATTAGACAAAGAAAATCCCAAATATTTCTCTCAATCTCCCAAAATAAACCTAATAAACCTAATTAATATAGTTCGAACTCCATATTTTTGGAAATTGAGAATTTTTTTACCTAATAATATATTTTTTATATTATACATTTTAGAGATGATTTATTGGAATGAAGGTTTGAGTTATAAACTTTCAGTAATCCAAGTATCTTCGGTTTTTGAAGATACTAAATCCATTATATAATAAAACCACATTTTAAACACCAATTTAATGGGATTTCAGATTTGTATCCCATGCTATTGGCTAAGGCATTTTTCTTATTGTACTCTAACCAATTCCAATTTCCACCCTGGTGTGAACTGACTGACAAATGCGGTCCGAAAACAGCGAATGAAATGTCTGGGTGATCGGTCAAACAAGCGGTGGGCGAGAGAGCGCGGGTGTTGGCCTAGCCGGGATGGGGGTAGGTAGACGGCGTATTACCGGCGAGTTGTCCGAATGGAGTTTTCGGGGTAGGTAGTAACGTAGACGTCAATGGAAAAAGTCATAATCTCCGTCAAAAATCCAACCGCTCCTTCACATCGCAGAGTTGGTGGCCACGGGACCCTCCACCCACTCACTCAATCGATCGCCTGCCGTGGTTGCCCATTATTCAACCATACGCCACTTGACTCTTCACCAACAATTCCAGGCCGGCTTTCGAGACAATGTACTGCACAGGAAAATCCAATATAAAAGGCCGGCCTCTGCTTCCTTCTCAGTAGCCCCCAGCTCATTCAATTCTTCCCACTGCAGGCTACATTTGTCAGACACGTTTTCCGCCATTTTTCGCCTGTTTCTGCGGAGAATTTGATCAGGTTCGGATTGGGATTGAATCAATTGAAAGGTTTTTATTTTCAGTATTTCGATCGCCATGGCCAACGGAATCAAGAAGGTCGAGCATCTGTACAGATCGAAGCTTCCCGATATCGAGATCTCCGACCATCTGCCTCTTCATTCGTATTGCTTTGAGAGAGTAGCGGAATTCGCAGACAGACCCTGTCTGATCGATGGGGCGACAGACAGAACTTATTGCTTTTCAGAGGTGGAACTAATTTCTCGCAAGGTCGCTGCCGGTCTGGCGAAGCTCGGGTTGCAGCAGGGGCAGGTTGTCATGCTTCTCCTTCCGAATTGCATCGAATTTGCGTTTGTGTTCATGGGGGCCTCTGTCCGGGGCGCCATTGTGACCACGGCCAATCCTTTCTACAAGCCGGGCGAGATCGCCAAACAGGCCAAGGCCGCAGGCGCGCGCATCATAGTTACCCTGGCAGCTTATGTTGAGAAACTGGCCGATCTGCAGAGCCACGATGTGCTCGTCATCACAATCGATGATGCTCCCAAGGAAGGTTGCCAACATATTTCCGTTCTGACCGAAGCCGACGAAACCCAATGCCCGGCCGTGAAAATCCACCCGGACGATGTCGTGGCGTTGCCCTATTCTTCCGGAACCACGGGGCTCCCCAAGGGCGTGATGTTAACGCACAAAGGCCTGGTGTCCAGCGTTGCCCAGCAGGTCGATGGTGAAAATCCCAATCTGTATTTCCATTCCGATGACGTGATACTCTGTGTCTTGCCTCTTTTCCACATCTATTCTCTCAATTCGGTTCTCCTCTGCGCGCTCAGAGCCGGGGCTGCGACCCTGATTATGCAGAAATTCAACCTCACGACTTGTCTGGAGCTGATTCAGAAATACAAGGTTACCGTTGCCCCAATTGTGCCTCCAATTGTCCTGGACATCACAAAGAGCCCCATCGTTTCCCAGTACGATGTCTCGTCCGTCCGGATAATCATGTCCGGCGCTGCGCCTCTCGGGAAGGAACTCGAAGATGCCCTCAGAGAGCGTTTTCCCAAGGCCATTTTCGGGCAGGTCAGTAATCTTAACTTCCCTTTTGAAAACTCTTAAGAATGAAAATTTATCTTAAATTTAGAAACTTTGGCTGATCTTTCGAAAATCTGCTAAATTTTTGGAACCTTGGCCGATCTTTTTAAAATATGCGAATTCTTTTAGGAACCTGCAAATTCTTTTAGCAATCTACAAATCTTTTTAAAATATATAATTGAAAATCTGCTAAATTTGTTGGAACCTGGGCTGTTCTTTTTAAAATATGCAAATTCTTTTAGCAACTTGCAAATTCTTTTAGCAATCTACAAATCTTTTTAAAATATATAAATGAAAATGGACCAATTTTTCTAACGCCTAAATTTTTTCTAGCCCCTTGCTTTTCCTTCCAAATACCCTACCTAATTTTGCATCTAACAGGCCCAATCGTTTAACGTTTTCAGGGCTACGGCATGACAGAAGCAGGCCCGGTGCTGGCAATGAACCTAGCCTTCGCGAAGAATCCTTTCCCCGTCAAATCTGGCTCCTGCGGAACAGTCGTCCGGAACGCTCAAATAAAGATCCTCGATACAGAAACTGGCGAGTCTCTCCCGCACAATCAAGCCGGCGAAATCTGCATCCGCGGACCCGAAATAATGAAAGGTATGTTTTCTTTTTCCCTAAATCTTATCTGCCCTTGTCCTGAAGCCTCTGTATTTTAAATATCTAACCCTAATGTCCGCCATTAAAGGATATATTAACGACCCGGAATCCACGGCTGCTACAATCGATGAAGAAGGCTGGCTCCACACAGGCGACGTCGGGTACATTGACGATGACGAAGAAATCTTCATAGTCGACAGAGTAAAGGAGATTATCAAATATAAGGGCTTCCAGGTACACCTCCATTCCCTCTCTGCCGTAAAACTGCCTGTCGCATTGTATTTTCAGTCATTTTCCGGGTTGTACTTACATTTGTTTGTCCAGGTGGCTCCTGCTGAGCTGGAAGCTTTACTTGTGGCTCATCCGTCAATCGCTGACGCAGCAGTCGTTCCGTAAGTCCACCTTCAGTAATCAATGATGACTCATAATATTTCAGTCAGTTAAAATAATTAAATAATTTTTTTTTGGTGGATTGCCCAAAACACCATGGAACTAAAGAGTTTCTAATTTTTAGGACATTAATAGAGTACATTATAATTTACTTAGTGGTTTGGAGTGTTAAATTTATTTATTATAATCTTGTTTCATTTTCTTTAAATTTTGTTAAAAAATTATATGGCGATCATTTTCTCTATTAAAAGTTAAAAATTTTGTTCAAAATTATATCACGATCACTTTTTCTATTAATTAAACTAAATTTATATAAAATATAAAAAAAATTCAATTAACATTGTTATTAATATGATGTTTTATTTAATTGTTGTGCTTACAGTCAAAAGCACGAGGAGGCGGGCGAGGTTCCGGTGGCGTTCGTGGTGAAGTCGTCGGAAATCAGCGAGCAGGAAATCAAGGAGTTCGTGGCAAAGCAGGTGATTTTCTACAAGAAAATACACAGAGTTTACTTTGTGGATGCGATTCCTAAGTCGCCGTCCGGCAAGATTCTGAGAAAGGATTTGAGAAGCAGACTGGCAGCAAAATGAAAATGAATTTCCATATGATTCTAAGATTCCTTTGCCGATAATTATAGGATTCCTTTCTGTTCACTTCTATTTATATAATAAAGTGGTGCACAGTAAGCGCCCTATAAGGAGAGAGAGAGCTTATCAATTGTATCATATGGATTGTCAACGCCCTACACTCTTGCGAACGCTTTCAATATGCATATTACTATAAACGATATATGTTTTTTTTATAAATTTACTGCACTTCTCGTTCAGTATATGATGGTTATTGTGTTACGCTTCAAATTTAATGATAATAATTTACTTTAATATAACATTAATGAATAATATATCTTAAATAATTAAAGAAAAATAATTATCTTCTTCTTCATTTAGAATTCAATTCATATTTACATAAATGTGTATTATTAAAATTAAAATTAAAATTATTTTTTTACCATAATCTTTAAACCTCAAAAGGAATGGTTTAGAAAGACTTAGAGTAGCAAGGTAATATAATCACCCTTTGACCACTCACTATGCTAGATACTTAGACAAAGGAAATTTAATAGTTGAGCTACACAGTATACCAATTTTATAATATTTTTTTTAAGTAATGTTATGATTGTGAAAAATGTAACGTAGATATGTTTTCAAATTTTTGTTTCCTTTTTTGTTTTGTTTTTTTTGTTTTTTGGAAAATGTACTTTTAATTTTTAGAGTATTAAAAATACAATTTTTTAGTTATAGTTGATAACTTAAATAACTAGATTAAGAATAAAATCCAAGATATATTTTAGATCTTAAGTTAATTTTGAAACTTAACTAAATCTTATTTGAATAGGATCAAACATAAGGGCAAAACAAACAAATTAGACACCTTTGAGATGGAAACTAAACTAGCATCTAATAATAGAGCTTTGTTGGATAATATATTCATCGTGGCATTGTTTTCCATGTATGTATGAAGAACTTGCACATCATCAAATTGCACCTCTAGTTGGACCCTTAAGTCAGCGCTTCCATTGACCTCGAATCCACAAAGACTTTTCAAATATTTTAAAATATTCAAAATAATAGTATCATGGATCACATATAGTTAGAAAGCCCACATGGATTATGGGATTGTGTTGATTTTGAAGCTCAAGATGAACTAAAACATCTATTTCTTAGGAAAAAAATGTGATGCATAATTTTTCAATTAAAGATTTAATAACTTATATCCTTGTTTGGATGAAAAACACTTTAATAATTTAGAGAAGATAAATTTGATAAGACCATTAATTAAGAAAAGAGTGATCACTTTCAATGTTGGGTGGGAATCTAATAATCAACAATGTAAAGAGAATGGTCATCATATCATTACATTAGGTGGCATTATGTACGCAAAACATATGATCCATTGAAATATTGAGAAGACTAATACATAAAATGGAAAATTACACCAATTTCACGATTTCTCTATAAAATGGTATAGAAATGCATGCCATGCCCTTATGGCCCATGTTGACATGGGGTTTTAGACTTAAGGTTCAAAATATTTTACCAACAAATACCCTATAAGCATTGGCATTTTCAATCTCTAGAGATTAAAGAAGGTCCCACCAAAGATACTTATTAGAATTATAGGAATGAAGTAATTAGGACTTTCATTTATTCATAAAAACATAGATTATATTCTAAGAATTCTTATTAAAGCATTCGCATGAAGACATTTGTCATCATATCACAGGATTTATGGAAAAAGAATCATCCAATAATTCCTTATCTCATTCATAAGCAAGATTTGTACATCACACACATTGGATTAGAGGACTCAAAATTTCACTAAAAGTTAGGGAAAAAATTAAAAAGAAACACTAGATCTTTTCTCACACATCCTTGTATAAATGTAACCAAACCAATTTTTTTGTGCACAACACTTGCAAATTTCCTTTGCGAAACTAGCCTTTGCTCTAATGCCAACAACCCATTTAAACTTTAAAAATGATGAGATAAATCTAGTCATCACATACAAAAATTGTTTACACCAATGCATCAAAAAGATATAATTGTTGACCATGAAAATTAAATTGTTATAGAAATATATAAATAGTAATCAAGATCATAAGAAAAAAGAAAACTAGATATAATTTACAAAATATTTTATAATTTAAAAAACAAATTATAATAAAAAAAATAATATTTTATAATTTAATAAACAAATTATCAAAAAAACTAATAGAAAAAATAAATATATATAATAATGTGTCCCAATAAACAACTTCCAATATCACATCCATTCCAATATATTTGAGCACTTTTCGTAAACCATTTTGCATAAGATTACAACTGAGGCAAGTAGATTTCTACCTTTACGTTCAATACCTTTAATGTTACCCCACAACTTAGTTTTTTCAAGTATAACCAAATTACGGAAAAACGAAGGTGATTGTTACTTGGCTAGATGCGGATACTTCAAAAGTCTTTGTATTTCATTATTAACAATGAGAGTAAAAACAATCTAAGTTACACAACAAGTATACAATTCAAATTAGCAACCTAAGTTTGACATTAACCCTGTAACATCATCATATGGATTAGTCAAAGAAAGGAATCCTCATAAGTGGACAATTCACTTTTCAATATACTATTAATCCTTAGATTTATGACATAATAAGGACAACATTATTTTTGGAAGTACGATGGACTTTATGACTCGTGGTCACCTTGAAAGGATCTTTAATATTCAAGGTAGGTTAAAATTTGTAATTTTAAGATTATAATATGCAGGGGATTTATGTGTTATATATAATTTGTATATAGATGTAGTTTAATTATTCAATGATTTTAAGTGAAATATAATTTTGAAAAAGATTTAGATTTTTAATTATTTAAAATATATTTTGTATTTTAAATAGATTTAAAAATTTAAAACACTTAAATTATATATATTAAATATCTAAACAAATAGAATGTAAATAAATATATATCAATTTCAAACCAAATTAATTATCAAAGCATAGAAAGTTTACAGAACACCTTTGTATATATTCCAAACTCCAAATGTAAAACTTAATATCAAAACCAAAGGTTTAATTTGAAAATACTAGCATTTGTTTTATTTTTTAAATTATGTTGCATACTTTCATGACATGATCACCAGGACATATAACTATATTGGGAAATGATGAGATGAAATTTATATATTCCATAAGAATGTATACTTAGATATTGAGGGATATGATGTGACAAAAGGAAAGTAAAGAGATTTCCTTAGAAAATGATTATTATGTCACATGTCAATTGATGTGATTCCCACCTATTTACTTCATGCAGCCCTTTACTCCAAGTACCCTCCAAATGGAAGGTTCAACATGATCTTAAGAGCACATATGCTTTCATTGAAAGCCTTAGTAATTATTAAATGGAATTTTGCTTTGGAAGGTTCTTTCCTTTGCCTGGTTGGTGCATTCAAGCCATTTTCCATATATTGCATCTAACAATATATCAACATTCAAGGAGTTGTAGTCCTTATTATGGAGAGGTGATGTGGAGAGAAGAGAGGTTGGTGCGGTTACAAGTCAACCATTTTCACATACGCGTGTTGGGTCTCAACTCTCATAAGGTAGTAGATTTCCTAAATAATTGTTTCTATAGTTTTATTATAAGTTACTAGATTTCTTAAAAAACTTTCAATTGTTTTCCATGCGGTGGGGTGATAAATATCATATTATTATGTATTAAATCTCTTTGGAAGGATATAAATGGTTTGTACAATTTATTTCTTGAATTTTTTCCAATGGTTTTCCATGTGGTGGGGTGATAAATATCATATTATTATGTATTAAATTTCTTTGGAAGGATATAAATGGTTTGTACACTTTTTTTAATGTTAAATTAATAAATATATGATTGGTAGAGAGTGTATATGTGGAAAGGGAATTTTTTAAATTCAAGTTAGGGAGTGGATGATAAAAGAATAGAGAAATTTTGAAGAAAAATCATATTTGCTGGTTTGAAATGCGTTGATAAATAAATTTTGATGTGATTATCACCAAAACATGTCTTAAAATTAAAGAAATTGAAATAAATATACATTTAAAGGGAATCATAATAAATACCTTATATTGTTAATTCATGTCACATTATGAAATAAATGTATGAAGAAAATTAGATACGAACCTGCAATACGTTTTCCTTATAATCTCATATATGGACATAGGTGTGGACATAAGTGTGGTGTCCACATTAGTTGTTACCTATGGTCTAAGGTAAACTTATCCTATGAAATGAATTCTGCAATACGTTTTCCTTATAATCTCATATATGGACATAGGTGTGGACATAGGTGTAGTGTCCACATTAGTTGTTGCCTATGGTCTAAGGTAAACTTATCCTATGAAATGAATTGGATAACTTAAGGCACATGTAAATATTTTATTCTATTTAATTTTTAATTTTGTTATAATATATGTATATTTTAAAATTGAGACATTATTATATTTAGTTGTGAGGGAATTTAAGAGTAATTTCATTTTTTAAATGTTATATAAGTATAATAGATGGTAATAAATATTGCAAGTGAATAGTGGATATATATTTTATTAAATTTTGAATATATATTGAAGATAAATATTTAAAAGAATCAAATTTATGTTAATGCATAGTATTTTATTTTTTAATATAGTTTATATTAAAAATTTGTTTATAAATAATTGGAAGTTCTCTACAAGGTTAACCTTGTTGTAAAATGATTCTTAATAAAATAGAAAAAATGTAATAGAAATATACACATTAATACAAAGATTTTATTTTGAAAATCTAAATTGAAAATTACAATAATTTTCTATTCTTTAAAGTATAATTTTATAATATATATATATATTATATATATATATATATATATAATATTATATTATATATATATACTCACAACATCCATAAACCACCAATCTATTTAGTCTAGATTAGAATACCACTATAGTTCCTTAACCAAAACTACAAACCATTGGATGAATCACCATGTGCCACAAAATAGTTGAAAGCAAAAATTGTGTGCCAAAAATGATTTAGATTGGATCATCATATTTTTTTCCATCCATCTTAATGATTTTACAGCGGGAAAAGTGGAGGAATCAACTTACATGACCATTTTTACTGGTGAGACTTAGTTTAGCAAATTAGGGTCTAAACCTTTTGGGAGCATTTTGGGGCATCAAATGATATTTTTTTGGGGTAAAACTTTGTTGCTTTAATGAGGCATCTTTTTTCCTTTTATACACACTTTCCAACGACATAAGAATCATTTCAATCGGAGTTTGTATGCAAAAGTTATGTCACTCGAAAATTGACCTTCTTGTTTTCACCACCATAATTCGATAGAATGCCACATCAACCCACATAACTCGTGGAAAGGGGCTAGTCACATGATTATGATGAAGAAGGCACTAGAATATTCCACATTGTAACTTTGGTTAAGAGTTGATGGAGTCAAACCTAACTGCTAGTAGGCTATCAATCTATGTTATAACTAGGCCACTAGGAGGAAAAGGGGTTCCATTAATTTCGAGTGCATTTTTTCCATAGACAAGCAGAGTAGCTAAGAGGGATAGGGAGAGAGGACACAAAGAGGATTTGTGCACTGTAGTAACCCATGGGCCACAAGCCTTACTTCTTTGTACTTGCAACCATTTTCTATTCAGAGAAAGAGTGGAGTGCAACCTCACCTTCTAGCTAGGTTTTCTATCGAAAGGGTTTCCAAGGTTATATCTTCTATCAAATCATGGTTTGTGAATTTTTATTTCGCTCCTCTATTTTCTACATAATTATAATTTGCATGCATATGCAATAAACAATAATAGATAGATCCATGAATCTAAAGAGAAATAAACCCTCGCAGTGTAGGTTTTAGATTTTTAAGTATAATTTATCAAATCCATTTGATGAACTATCCAATCGGATATTTGTGACAGTTTATGGGCCAGAAAACTAATAACAACAAACGAAAAAAACAACCCAATTATTTATTTATTTATTCGGGGGCATTGCACCCAACATAACCTACAATGTGTGGTGTTAGCTATGCAAATAATTAACACATAACCAACATTCTCCCACTTGTTATTTTCTTTGCAAAAAGGGGGTCATAGGAGTACATTATTAACAATCCAAGGAAACAAAGCTCATTTTTTCTCTGCACCAAGAGAACTTCTTAATACTCATAGATTTTGTTAATGAAGTTGTGACATTATTCAAAGTTTCCACCTTCACCAATACTAACTTATTTTGTCTAATCATATTTCTTACAGAGTGATATTGAACATCAATATGCTTTGTTGTAATTTAATGACATGTTAGGTTCTTCACTAGGAATATTGCACTCTAATTCTCTCAATATATCTTCATAATTCATTGTATTAAACCTATACTTAAACATGATCTCTATAACTATACTACTTCCTTGCTTACAAGAGTGACTGCCATGTATTTGAATTCTGTAGTTGAGAGTGCCACTGATCCAGGTGGATATTGGTGGCCACCGACCTATTCCACCTAGACCCCCCAGTCAGTTTCATCTATTTCCTTATTCATTTCAACATTTACTATTTTTAGCAGTTTTTCGGGTCCTGAACTTTCGAAGCAGTTTTGACCCCCTAAATGACGTTTTTTTTGGGGTCCGTGGCAGGCCCATAGCCATAGGTAAGGGCCTGAAACAAAACCTATAGTACTCAAAGAGACCTTTCCAACAAGGTATCATACGCACCAAATAGAGATAATATGACCAAGTTCTGACCCTTGGAAGTTAGTTGCCCAACTAACCCCAATGGGGCCCACAAACTCTTCGTGTTACATCTCCTTGGGTTAGGTTTTTGGTTTTTTAGGGTTTTCTCACATTTTCCAATAATGAATAGGCCCTTCAGCCTCATTGTAACACATTTCAGAGGCATGTATCCGCCACATCTCTTCTCAAAGATAAACTACCATTGCCAGAGTTATCTTATTTCCATTCTGTTTGTAAGCATAGTTCAATATTTTTCTTTTAATGAAATGAAGTGTTTTTCTGTTGCATCTCTATATTTATGATTATATCTGTAATTTGTTGCATTCATGTTTAAGTTTGGATCAGTGGTATTAAAGCGGTATGCTCTTTCTCTGTTTTTCTTTGCATGTCCCAAATAAGGTCAGGGTATAAGGAGTTAGGGCTCGAGCTGGTTGAACCATCACAAGATCAGCCTCGCAAAACCCGACGACCTCCCATGGCAGAAGAAAAGAAAGATGAGGGGGTAGGAGATCCTTTCAAAATGTTGCTCGAGGAAGCCCTCGAGCAACAGAGGTACACGATGATGGATAACTTTGCCCATATCCTTCGACAGCTACCCACAGGTGATGCATCTTCATCCAATAGCCACTCTGAGGGCACCACTCCTTTTGAGGTACAAGTTAACTTCGATATTCCCATATTTGAACGCCTGATAGATGGAGACGCCATAGATAAATGGTTAAATCTATTGGAAGGATATTTTTTAGTTCATGACTTTTCCAATTAGGAAAAGATTATTTTTGCACTTCTCAAAGCCACACCACATGTTAATGATTGGAGGGAAACCTATTGTGAACAAAAGTACAAGAGTGAACCCTCACTGTTTTCAGCCGCATCCACCTAGGATTCTTTCCAAGACGCCATCAAGGAACAATATTACCTTGTCGAGAGCTATGAAGATAAATACATAAAGTGAACCACACTACAACAGGGAAGGGACCAATACGTGCCAGAGTTCACAAATACTTTCCATACCCTTCACACAAAGCTAGGTATTAAGGATACTGAGTGACATTTGGTGCTCAAGTATCACAATTTTCTACACAAGTACAACCAGGATGAGATGGAGTTCCTGGACATTTCCTCACTCAGCACAACGTAACGGTACATTGTTGAGATTGAGAAGAAGTTTAAACAGAAGAAGCAAGAATTTGGTTGTGTGAATCCAAAGCAAGGAAAAGGCGCCCCCAAACCATAGAAAAAAGGACCAAGCCAAGGTGGGGCTCTCAGGACAGCCCGTCGAAACCACAAGGAAATAACAACACCACGAAGACAAAGAAGGACATGGGAAAATGGTGTGAATTTCATAAGAGCTCCACTCACAATACAAGTGAGTGTCGGTCGAGGTAGTTGCAGGTGGCTGAGTTGAAGGCTTCTGAATCAGACACAGGTTCTGACTCTAAATCAGAACCCAATAAGGGAACTAATAAAGGGAAGCAGATCATTAATGTGGAGCCTAGTGCCACCATGGCCACCACCAAGATCCAGAAGATTGAGCCTAAATATCCAGAGGAGGGGGAACACCTCTTCCACTCACAGATGTGGATGAAGGGTTCTCCACTACCGTTCATTATTGACAGCAAGAGCCAAAAGAACCTCATTTCAGTGGAGGTCATGAAGCGGTTGGGCTTAAAGACTACAACACATCCACAACCATACACCATTGAGTGGCTTCACCAAGGATGAGATCTTTGCATCGGCTAGCAGTGTCGCCTTCCCTACAACATCAAGCCCTTCACGGATGAGGTACCGTGTGATGTTTCTCCTGTTGAATTTTGTGATGTATTGTTAGGACAACCATACTTGTGGAAGCGACGTAGAAATTCTGCAAATTCTCTACAAATCTCGTTCTAAGACCATGTAGAAAATCTGACTGTAGATTAACCTGATAATGCAATATGCCAAAGCAAAATACTATAATCTACTTCTACTATCAATTTGCGGAAGCTTAAAGATCGAGCTGAATCAGAGCTGAACACATATAACCAGAAGAAGAAGAATCAATCATTCAAGACACATGAAAATACTTTGGGGAAAGCCTCAGCTAAAAACCCCACTATCTGTATTATCATACAAGGTAGAAATACATCAGAATTATACAAACCTTAGCTCTCACAGCTAGCCAGCTCTCAGTACAATCCTCCTGGATGCTCACAAGCAAACCTAGCTTGTCACAAGCCTTCTCCTCTGCCCTCCAAGCTCCTATTTCCTTGCGCAGTTCCGCTGGGATGATTCTCCTTCACCCAGTGGAACATTGCTCTAACACACTGTCAGAACTGCACAATCCTCAAGGAACCTTACCTTGATTGCATGCATGAGTTTCCTTTATAGGAAAACACATGCAACTGATAGTACACTGTCCTTGACATTTAGCTCAACTGGGTCTTTCTCAGAATAGACATGCATGAGTTTCTGATGAGGGAATATTCAATTATCTAGAGTACACTGGTTGAGTGCATGCATGCATCAACTGACTGATAACTCACAATTAGTTCCTCAAATAGTTTGGAACTAATTTAACTGGGCTTAACTCAGTAAACTGAGCTAACTAATTACAACTCAAATATAACTCAATCTTATCTCCTTAATTAAGGAATAATATCCTTAATTTAAGGGATAACTGTTGCATGACTTGAGAAAGAATTCTAACTTGAATTTCTCTAACTAATTAATCCAAAAAGAATTAATTAATTATTTCCAAGTAGCTGGTGAGACTAAATTCAATATTAATTCACAATTTTAATTCAAGGACAAATAAAAGTTGGAATATTCTGGATTCTATTTTTATCATTTCTTGTTGCTATTTTCAACAAGCGACATGTTGTATATGAGTCTAGACCTTGTTTTGTGAATATTACTTTGGCTAATAAGTTATACAGGATACCAGAGGTAGCCCCGCCTACCACCATCTCTTTGATCACTGCAAAGAAATGCAGTAAGATCATTTCCTAGACCATGATTTTTTTTCCTTATGATTGGCCCCTAGGGAAAGAAGAAGGTTGTGGCCACAACTTCTAGGAAGGGCTCCTCTACCCAGCAACAACAGATGGACAAGGTCGTGGAGAAGTACATGGATGTTTTCACCTCACCCACAGGGGTACCACTGCACTGTCAGGTCAAGCACTCCATCGATCTAGACCTGGGCGCAACGCTGCCAAATGGACCGATCTATCGACGCTTTGTTATGGAAAACGATGAGATCAAGAGGCAAATTCAAGAAATATTGCAGAAAGCACACATCAGGCCAAGCTCATCACCTTGTGGGAGCCTGATTGTATTGGTATAGAAGAAGGATGGGACCTGGAGGCTTTGTATTGACTATCAAGCATTGAACAAGATCATTGTCCGAAATAGGTACCCAATCCTGCAGATTAATGACCTTCTCAACCAACTTAAGGGGGGAAAATATTTCAACAAGATTGAATTGAAGTTAGGTTATCACCAGGTGCCCATCGAACCCTTCGATGTGTGAAAGACTGCATTCAAATCCAAGGAGGGCCTTTTCGAATGGTTATTCATTCCATTCGGATTGACGAATGCCCATGCAACCTTCATGAGACTAATGGAAGACATCTTGTGACCCTTCACCAATGCCTTCATGATGGTTTATTTAGATGACATCTTGATCTTCAGCCAGAGTTGGGAAGAGCACCTCCACCATATTCAACAGGTCCTTCAAACCCTCTGACAACAAAAGTTGTGTGCTAACTTAGAGAAATGCACCTTTGGCCTGACCTAGGTTCAATATCTAGGCTACATCATTGATGAGTAGGGTGTACATGTGGACCCATTCAAGATACAAGTCATTAAGGATTGGCCAACACCAACCACTCTAACAGAGCTCTACAACTTTTTTTGGTCTTGCCAATTTCTATCGTAGGTCCGTGTTGGGGTTCTCTCTTATCACTTAGCCTTTAAGTCAAGTCACCAAGGGCGGAGGGAAATAATTTTTTTTTTGGTCGGACACCCAACAAAAAGAATTCTTCGAGTTGATGAATCGCCTCTGTTCTACACCAGTTCTCATATTAATAGATGTGCAACAACCATTTGAGATTGAGGTAGATGCCTTTGACTATGCTATTGGTGCGATTCTTACTCAGCATGGGCATCCAGTGACTTACCACAGTGAGTCACTTTCAGACACAGTTCGAAAGTACCCAAGTTACGAAAAAGAAATTTATTCCATTATGCAGGCCCATCATCAATGGAAGCATTACATTATGGGGAAGGAAACAATCATCCACACAGACCACCGACCTCTAAAGTTCACACAGACACAAGGGAAGTTGCAGAATGATCGCCATCAGAAATGGTCCACCTATTTGCAATAGTTCTATTTGAACATTAAGTATAAGAAGGGCATCACCAATAATGTTGTTGATTGCCTCATCCGACCACCGATCATGACACTGATTATTGTGCTTGACTCCTGTGGGCGCGAGACATTGAGGTGGCAGCATTTTTACAAGAGCAATCTAGAATTCGACAACATATACCAAACACTCCTGGAAGGGAAGCAAGTTCTAAGTTTTCACCTTCATGATGCACTATTATGGTACCTGGGACACATATGTGTTCCTTCAAGTGAGCATGCCAAGATGATTTGGGAGGCGCACTACAGTCAGGTCGCTGGACATTTTAGAGTAGAGAAAATGGTGGCAGTATTGCATAAGTATTTTTATTGGCCGAAACTTCGTCAGAATGTTGGGAAGTACATCAAATCCTACAACACTAGTGCCATTGCCAAACCAACCATCAAGAAGCAAGGTCTGTATACTATTATACCTACTCCTAGTTGGCCTTGGGAATCTGTCTCAATGGATTACATGTCGGGCCTTTCTTCTACTAAGCACGAAAATGATTATGTTTTCATGGTCATCGACAGATTCTCTAAGATGGCCATCATGGTGGCCTGCAAGAAGAGTATCATAGCAGAGACCACTGCCAAGCTCTTCTTTGAGCTAGTATGGGTACACTTTGGGATCCCACAGTCCATTGTCTCAGATTGGGACAACAGATTCCTGAGTGCATTTTGGTCAAGTCTCTAGTCGATGCTGGTTACAAAACTTATGAAGTCCACGACTTTACATCCCCAAACTTATGACCAAACAAAGGTTGTCAACAAGATGATCGTACACATTTTGTGCATGTACAAATCAAAGCATCCACACACGTGGGATGAAAGTCTCCCATATGTCCAACACAACTACAAAAGAGCTCTCCACAACTCAACAGGTCATAGCCCCTCTGAAGCAGGGTTAGGATTTCAGCCATTATGCCCCATTGATGTGGCCATACCATTTGTAGCCACTCAAGTAGATTCAACTCACGTTTAGTCCGAAGCTAAAAGGGCTAACAACTTTATTGAGTTCATTCAACACATTCGCCAGCAGGTCCATGATATATTGGACAAAGCCAATGCTAAGTACAAGCAATGCCATGATCAACATTGAGTGATGCACGAGTTTCAGGTGGGTGACAAAGTTTGGCTACATTTACAGAAGGAGCATCTTCTTGGACCCCACCGCAAGCTTCACCCACTCCGATATGGTCGATACACCATCACCAGTGCCTTTGAACTCAGCATCACAACGTTCCTTGGTCTACACCTAGTGTTCAATGTAGACTGCCTTCAACCATACTTTCCACCATTATTGGACACATTTGACATTGCAGAACAACTCACACCAACAGAGCTCAACCCAGACTACATGGAACATGCCACAACTGATCAGATCATTGACACATAGATCAAGAACACTCGCCAACAGAGGATACAACTATATCAAGTTGTCAAAGTAGGCCAACTCCTTCACTAGGACAAGTGGTTCACTTGGACAAGTGATTCACCGGGGACCAAGTTCAATAGAAATTACCTCACCTCATGGAGGCTTCGCACACAATGGGGACCATTGCCTCCTAAGGGGGAAGGAAGGATCTAGGTGGATATTGGTGGCCACCCGCCTATTCCACCTAGACCCCCCCAGTCAGTTTCATTTTTTTCCTTGTTCATTTTAGAATTTACTATTTTTAGCATTTTTTTAGGTCCTGAACTTTTGGAGCAGTTTTGACCCCGTAAACGACATTTTTTTGGGGTCTGTGGCCCATGGCCATAGGCAAGGGCCTGTAGCGAAATCTATAGTACTCGGAGAGACCTTTCCAACAACTTATCGTACGCGCAAAACAGAGATAATATGACCAAGTTACGACCCAACTAACCCAAACAACATAGTTACCGATCAAGCGAGAAAGTGAACTGGTACCCGTTTTTCTAAGGTAGAAAAAAATCACCCGATTTTGGAAAGTGGTAATGCTAGAATAAACTTTTTTTTTAACATATTTTTGGCACTTTAAATTTTCTTTGTATCAAGTATGAACAATTTTTTTTTCGATGTTAGTGATTTTCATGCCGATTTTGAAAAATGTTGATGCAGCATCAACCCCTTTTTTTTAGAGGGTTGATTTTTGACACTTTAAATTTTTTAATGTAGCAAGTATGAACACCTTTTTTAAATGTTAGTGATTTTCATCTTGATTTTGGAAAGGGGTGATGTAGCATCAACCCTTTTCGTTTATAGGGCTTATTTTTTACACTTTAAATTTTGTAATGTATTAAGTGTGGATAATTTTTTTTAAATGTTTGTGATTTTATGTTCGTAATAAAACATAAAAAAAATAAAAAAAACATGACCAAAAAAACTCAAATAATAAAAACATATATAAAAAAACTTAAAAAACACCCATAAATATGTAAAAATAAAACAAAATTCAATTGTAAAAATAAAAAATAAA